>PVKS010010044.1:0-10894 GCA_004027875.1 Aplodontia rufa | reverse complement strand
GATATTCCAACACTTAGCTGTGTACGTGGTGCTGGGGTTTGAACCCGGGTCCTCACGCTTGCCAGGCAAGCGCTGAAACCGCTGAGCCACCGCTCCAGCCCCAACTTCTCTGGCTTTAAACTTGTATATCATTACTCTTAAAAATCTTATCTAGAGGGGCTGGAGCAGTTTCTCAGTGGCTGGAGTGCTTGCCTGGCATGTGTGAGGACCCAGGTTAAAACCCCAGCACCACATACACAATAAGTGTCAGAGAAACAAAGGCCAGATGAAAAAATAAATAAAATTTATCCCCCCCCCCCCACTCTCCAAGCTTTCCCTTTTAATAACAACAACAAAATCTTACTGAAACAGGAGCAGAAATGTTTCAGGTTTTGGAGTTTTGGGGATTTTGGAATATTTATATAGACTTTACCGAATGCAAGATGATCAAAAAAATTCAAATTTTGAAACATTTTGGATTTCATATTTTTTAATTAGGGATGCTCAACCTGTTTATGATACACACACACACCTATACACACATTATGCACACATGTATGTGTATATAAACATACATATTTTTTTAAAATTATCTGACTATAGTAATTTTGTATTTTTTTTGTTTGTTTTTGTTTTTAAAGAGAGAAGGACAGTGTGAGAGAGAAACAGAGAAGGAGAGAATCAATTTTAATTGAGTTTTTCACATGGCTTTCATTGCTCTGACATTTAGCTGTGTATGTGAGTGCTGGGGTTTGAATCCATGTACTTGTGCATGCTGGGCAAGCACCATAACCTCCGAGCCACCGCTCCAGCCTGTAATTTTGTTTTGTTTTGAACTGAAGGTTGAATCCATGGGCACTCTACCACTGAGCTACAACCCCAGTCCTTTTTATTTTTTAAAATTTTATTATTTTTTTTTTCAAGAGAGAAGGACAGTGAGAGACAAAATCAATTTTTATTGAGTTTTTTCACATGGCTTTCATCGCTCAGACACTTAGTTGTGTATGTGTGTTCTGGGGTTTGAACTCATGTACTTGTGCATGCCAGGTAAGTGCTGTAACCACCGGGCCACTGCTCTAGCCCCTTGACTTTTTATTTTGAGACAGAGTCTCACTAGGTGATGTAGGCTGGTCTCAAACTTGAGGTCCTTCTGCCTTAGCCTACAGTGTAGCTGGGATTACAGGTCTGCACTACCACTCCTGGCCATAGTAAATATTTTTCAGTTATATATTTCGTATATATTATTATGCATATTTTTAACCTTTCATTGCATATTTTTAACCTTTCATAAGGAGAGATAGTATATGCTATAAACATTGTTCTGCACTGCATTTTCTCTTAATGATACATTCTGAAGATTAATCCTTATCAGCATTTAGAATTCTTCATCCCTTTAAACAGCTGCAGAGTAATCCATTGTGTGAATTGCCATGATTTATTCAATCACTCTCATACTAATTCACTCTTCCCTTTAAATTCTAAGGAAATATTGTTGTGTGGCTGCATCTGATGTAAGAATTTAATATGATGGAAAATTTAAGAATACTGAAATGTTTTTCTTTGTTACATACATCCTTAGAGTAATGAATGAAAGTTTTCAGCAAATGAATTTTACTCACCCAGGCATCCTTATTTACTTTTAAACTTGGACTGTTTTTTATTTGAAATATTTTAGATTTATTATAAATTTTTAATAAATTTTTTTCCATAATAGGTATATAATCTGTATTCTGTGCTTTCCAATTTTTCTTTATCTTCCCTGAAGGTCCAGTATTTATTTGTCACGATTATAGTTTGACATGCCTAAATCAATGCAGCTCTTGTGGAAGTTTTTGTGTTTGCTTTTTCATGGCCTTGGACCTTGGGGTTATGCCTAGGAAAATAAGAGCATTAGTGATATTAGACTGTATGTTTGCTGGACTAAAAAATGAATTTTTAAATTGAGAAAAATTTGCTATTGTAATTTTCACAGTATATAAGTACGACCATTCTCTTATTAATAGTATTATTTTCTCTCGAACCAGATGTTCTGCCTTACTCAATACGGGTTCTGTTGGAAGCTGCTGTACGAAATTGTGATGGCTTTTTAATGAAAAAGGAAGATGTTATGAACATTTTAGACTGGAAAACCAAACAAAGCAATGTTGAAGTGCCCTTTTTCCCTGCCCGTGTTCTTCTTCAAGATTTTACGTGAGTCATGGGTTTATTTTGCGTGAATGAGTTTTCAGAATGTTCCCTTTTTAAAATTCAGATTCCCTGATGAATAGACTTGGATTATTTGTTTTATTACAGAGTTTAGTTTATAAATTTTGAAGTTTCCGCTTTCTAAACTGAATCTATTCAATAAAACTCAGGCACCTGTTTCTCATGCCATTTATTCAAAAACTACTTTTCCTAAACTGCCTGCTTGTCATCTGTGTGTAGCTAGTAGGTTTCTCAAACTTAATACATCCAAAACTTGATTTCTTGATTTCCCATATCACCTATCCATTTCTTTGTCTTCTCTCTCATAGTAATATCACCATAAACTCCCAATGTTTTTAGGCCCCAAATATAGGACTAACCTTGATTCCCCTCTTTCCTTTCACCCTGTCACAATCTGTAGCAGATTCTGTCATTACTGTCTTTGAAATACATCCTGCCCAAGTATTTCCTACACCTTCTGCCATTGTTATCCTGGTTTTAGCTCCATTTTTCTCTCACCTGGACTAATAGCCGCTGTAGTCTCTTAACGTGGTATTCTTGCTCCCACACTTGCAGTCTGTAGTCTGTTCTTTACATGGTATATGGAATGACTTGGTTAAAAATGTTAATCAGGGGCTGGAGTGATAGCTCAGCGGTTATGGTGCTTGCCTGGCATGCATAAGGACATGGGTTCGAATCCCGGCACCATATATACAATGAAGTGTTGGAGCAATGAAAGCCACATGAAAAACTTAATAAGATCGATTCTCTCTCTCTCCCTCTCCCTCCCTCTCCCTCTCTCTCTCTCCTCCCTCTCCCTCTCCCCTTCCCTCCCTCCTTCTCTCCCTTCCTCTCTCTTTCTCTTTAATATAATAATAATAATAATAATAAAATGTTAATCAGGTCTTCCAGGTACCACTATTCACACTTAGAATAAATCTGACTTCTTCAGCCTGAAAGACCTTGCATGATCTGGGTGTCCGAAGAATTATTTATTGGAAGAGTAAACCTTGAGCTAAATTTTAAACAGAGTCTAGGATTTTATTAGAACATCCCCTTCACCTACCCTCCTAAATCTGGTTTGTGTGTTATTGCTCTATGTACCTATATGTGCTCCTATTATAATATTTATGATGCTATTCTGTAGTCATTGCTTTTTCTTCCTTACAAATTCTTTGAGAGCTGCATCTGTGTCTTATTTGGCCTCATACTATTGGTATCTAGTATAGTGAAGGCTTTTGGAACTTTTTTTTTACATAGTTGGCTGGATATTTTGGATGGATGAATATAATAGCAAAAGTTATTGTGGATAACATTGATAACAAGAGGGCACTGCAGGGCAAAGGGGCTAGAGCTAGGGAAAATGGAAGGCTATCAAAAATTGGAGGAAGGGAAGCATTCCACAGGCATTTCCCTTATTATTCATTTATGCTTCCTAAAATCATGTCTTTTATTTTTTTGCTCTTCTGTGCCTGACCACTGAAGTTGTCAGATAGGGAACATCTAACTTTAGATAAGTATATTTTCAAAAAAAGAACACAAACTAAAATAAATAAGTACATGTTAATAATTTATTAAACATAAAAAGCAATTAGAACTGTAATTTGATCATTCTTTATTTTTTAGTGGAATACCAGCAATGGTGGATTTTGCTGCTATGAGGGAGGCAGTGAAAACTCTCGGAGGTGATCCTAAGAAAGTCCATCCTGCCTGTCCAACAGATCTCACAGTTGACCATTCTTTACAAATTGACTTCAGTAAATGGTACTTTACTACAGATATTTATGAAGAGTTATATGGAAGTATAAAATATGGGGGAAAGGAAATGGAGATAATTTATGCCAGAGTAAAAGCATGCTACATTTAGTATTGACTAGTATGTTAAAGGAAAATTGTTGAAAAGGTTATGGATTGGTGAAATAATAAAAATATGTAAGTCTAGAACCTTTTTGGTTTTTTTTTGACCTACTTTCCTTTCAGAGAGAATCTAAAGATTTCTCCTTAAAAACACTCAGCTCACTAAAGCTCTTTTCCTTCCACTGAAAAAAGTGTAATATTTACACTTAAAATATTTATAAGACCTCTTTGACAAAGGGCAAACAGGAAGGCTTATTTCTGTTATGTATCAGTCTTCTTTTCTATTCCTTGCAGTAATAGAATAATATTGCAATTTTACACTCTATATTAAAACTATTGACTCTCTGCTTCTCAGTTGTTAATATTAAAAAAAGAATTATGTTGGTACTTGCTAAGTTATTTAAATTGGTATATATAAAAATGATTTTTTTTATTTTCATAAATGTAAATTACTTGTTTTGTAATCTGAAATTTAATTTTGAGACCTGAATTAAATTACATGTATTGTTATCCTTCAGACATCTTTCATTTACTTCAAATAGCATGTATGTTTTGAAGAGCTAAATTTTTGTCACTTTTAAAAGGTTTTATTTTGTTTCCTTTTTGGGATAATAGTGCAATACAGAATGCTCCAAATCCTGGAGGTGGTGACCTACAGAAAGGAGGAAAGCTCTCTCCACTTAAAGTGCAGCCTAAGAAGCTTCCTTGCAGAAGCCAGACTACCTGCCGAGGATCATGTGATTCTGGAGAACTAGGCCGAAACTCAGGAACATTTTCTTCACAGATTGAGAATACACCCATCCTGTGTCCTTTTCATTTGCAACCAGTGCCTGAGTATGAGAATATTTTTGTTGACATTTATTAATGCCAGGTTATTTTCCAGTTAAGGAAATCACATTTACTTTCCCATCCAATTCCTATTACATTGCATCTACATATTTGCTATATTGTGTTTTTAAATGTATTTCTATTGTACTGGACGAAGGAAAGTTAAGTTAATTGAAGTGTTAGTCTCTAACTGGGCACGGTGGCACATGCCTGAAATCCCAGTGACTTGGAGACTGAGGCAGGAGGATTACAAGTTCAAGGCCAGTCTAAACAACTTCGTGAGAGCGTCAGCAACTTAGCAAGACCCTGTCAAAATAAAAAAGGACTGGGGATATAGCCCAGTGATAAATAGTCCCTGAGTTCAATCCCAAGTATCGCTCACTCCCCCCTAAAATGTTAGTCTTTAAACATTGCCCTCTGTTTCTGTAACTTTTTCTTTTTTCTTTTTTTTCTTTTTTTTTCATTTTTTATTTTATTTATTTTTTCTGTACTGGGGTTTGAACCCATTGCCTCACAGATGCCGAGCAAGCACGCTACTACTGAGCTCTGTCACCAGCCCAGGAAGCAAACCCTTCTTAAAATTTAGCTAAAAGGGCCTGGAACTGTGGCTCGGCGGTTACAGCATTTGCCCAGCAAGTACAGGTACACAAGTTCAAACCCCAGCACCCACATATACAACTAAGTTTCAGAGGAATGAAAGCCATGTGGTGAGCTTAATAAAAATTGATTCTCTCTTTCTCTCTGTATCCTTCTCTCTTAAAAAAAAACAAACTATTTTTAAAAGAAAAATTTTTTTTAGCTAAAAGTTTTTCTTTTTCTTTTTTTGCTGTGCTGGGGATTGAATCCAGGACCTTGTATGTACTAGGAAAATGTTGTACTACTGAGCTTTTTTCCCAGCCCTGTATGCAATTTTTCTGATTAATGTAGACAGAAAATGGAATCTCATTTTTAACTGAATTTCTTATTTTAGTGAAATGCTCATGTATCATTCATGTTTCTTTTGTGAATCCTCTGTATTTAACTCCCCCCAGAGGGTTCTTTTTTATTTTTATGCTGTATTAAGAGTTCTGTATTAATATGAACATTATCATATATGTTACAAAGTTAATGAGCTTTTTGTTGTTTTTGTTTACAGAGAGGGACAATGAGAGAGAGAAAGAGAAAACCAATTTTTATTTAGTTTTTCATGTGGCTCTTGTTGATCCAAAACGTCGTTGTGTATGTAGTGCTGGGGTTTGAACTTGTGTACTCGTGCATGCCAGGCAAGCACCGCAACTGCTGAGCCACTGCTCCAGCCCCCTCAGTGAGCTTTTAAAGATATTTTCCTATATGGTATTATGGAAAGTGGTAAACATACCTAGAAAAGAATCCTGTTGTTAGAATTTAGATTTCCTAATAATTTTTTTTTTTTTTTTAAGAGAAGTAAGTGAGAGACAGAATCAATCTTTATTGAGTTTTCCACATGGCCTTCGTTGTGCTGACACTTAGTTGTGTACGTGGGTGCTGGGGTTTGAACCCATGTACTTGCGTGTGCCGGGCAAGCGCCGTAACCACTGAGCCACTGCTCCAGCCCCTCCTAACAATTTTTTAAAGTAAGAAAAGGAGTTCCATAGATTGAATTTTTATGTGCTATAAAGTTTCCATGTTTTTCTTATTTTTAAGAAAGTAAAGTTAGCACATTTAACATTTAGAGTAATCAAGAAAATTATCCACACAAACACATACTAAGTATCAAATAATATATTAATTTGCCCCTGAATTGAATCTTTTAGCTTCTATTTAGTACAAAAATTGGGGGCTCAATATTTTTATAAAAATACAGTGATTTCATGTGGTTTTCCTTCCTATGGATTCTATATAATCTATAGGTCCTTCTCGATAAAATTATAGTTGTTTTAAGTAATCATTCTTTATTCCTGCTGTTTGCCCTGATTGTCATGTTGACTTTTGAGATCAATACCGCAAATAAATTAATAACTTCCTTCAGAATCATCAATATTTATTTTTGTGGTTCTAGTGATTGAACCCAGGCAGGGCCTTATGCATAGTAGGTAAATGTTCTGCCACTAAGCTGTATCCTCAGATCTTACTGGTATAAGGTTTTTATTTTTCCCCTAAAAATCTAACCTGACAGAACATTTCCCCTCAATTTTGACTCTAAATTGAAATATTATAAAATAGTACCTGCCCAGTGTGGAAATAGTAACTCTTTTGTGGTTTTTGTTTTAATGCATTAGTGAAGTATTAATTATTGGTTTAATTAAGAAATTGAAGGGTAAAAAGTTGAAAGTTTTAACATTTGGCACTTGAAATCACTTCCTAATTTGAATTCAGGTTATGAGCTAATAAATATTTTTATGTCACTTTGTAGCCACAGGGCTGTGGAAAGATGAAATAATTGGAGTAGCTCTAGAAAACTGTGCTCCCTGAGGTCATAAGAAAAATCTAAGATGTGCTGTAGCTTCAAACGATCACTTAGCCATGCATTATTAAAATAATCTTTGTTTTTAAAAAAGTTGACAGTTAAACAATTCTTACTATCTGTGCCCTGGAGGACTTGTACAATTTAAATTATAACAATATTCTAGTCAACAATCACTAGCTGGTGGTCAGAATAACAAAGCAGTTTGAAATATATTTTTTTAAAAATTAGATAAAAAGTTTGCTAAAAATGGTACTACATTTGCTGCTTAGAGATAGATTATTTTTGTCTCTTAAATGTATTTGTAATCCATGTAAGTTGCTACTGAAACATAAAATTCCATTTTGGGTGAGATGAATAAAATATTTTTTCCAAAAGCCCTTTTAAACTATGAAATGATGTTCAGGTGTTGTCATTACCACATAGCAATAACTCCTGTCTCCCTGTTTAACTGGCACAGGAGCCACGTAGGTAAGAATATGCATGCTTACTCTTGAATAAGCTACTACCCTCCTGTTCCCTTGAAATGGAAAACCAAACAGGACTTGCCATTTTATTTTTGTTTATTTTTTAAAGAGAGAATCAATTTTATCTATTCATCTGGTTTTTTATTTTTATTATGATCTTAGCCAAGTCTCTCTCAATAATGCATTTTAAGTATAGTTTTGAACACTGATGTGGACATGTTTTGTTATATTTAGTAAAATAATAATTCCTTTTTGTAGCTGCCTAGTATGTTATATAAAGCAGAACGTCTTTGTTGAAAAGAAAATAATTCTGAGAAGTCTAGTGAATGGTTCTTCTAAGGGTATTTTTAATGTTTGTATATGTATGCATAAGAATGAAGACTTCAGGGCTAGAGCAGTGGCTCAATGATAGAGTGCTTGCCTGGCATGCAGGACCTGGGTTCAAACCCCAGCACCATATACAGAATCAGGTGTTGGAACAACAAAGAACAGAAAAAAATAAATAAACTAAAATTGTTTGTCTCTTTCTCTCACTCTCCTAAAAAAAAAAAAAAGGAATACTTTAGAAAGAAACAAAGCAAACCTTTCTTATAATATATGTAATTAATACCAGCTTTTCTTGCTTTTAGACCTGAAACGGTGTTTAAAAATCAAGAAGTAGAATTTGGCAGAAATCGAGAGAGGCTTCAATTTTTCAAGGTATAAATGATTTGCAGAAGTTTTTGTGTTGGCATTTATAAAATATTGATAGGTTTTATTTTTATGTGTGGTTTTTAAAGGTTTTATAGTTATTAGAACCATTTGTTCCTCCCAAAATATTTTTGGAAACCCTAGTATATTAAAAAATTGAAGCAATGACTCTGGGAGTGCCTTATACATTGGGCCTTCCCAAACCTTTCTCCTCCCTAAGAATCTTTGGAACACAGGTATACTACCATATATCTGGAATATTTGAACATTTTGACTGAATTTTGTTTTAATAAACTGCAAAATGAATGTGTTTAGGTTCAGATTTTACACCTTTGTTTTTTAGTATGTACTACAAACTTTGAGCATATTGAATATTGGTTAGTATATTTTAGTATCTGTATTGTGATTATGAATATAAGCTCATATAATGTATTAATCTTTGTATTTCTTAAATCTAAATAAAACAGTGGAGTTCAAGAGTTTTTAAGAATGTGGCTGTCATCCCTCCTGGAACTGGAATGGCTCATCAAGTAAACTTAGAATATTTGTCAAGAGTTGTATTTGAAGAAAAGGACCTCCTTTTTCCAGACAGTGTAGTTGGCACAGATTCTCATATAACCATGGTGAATGGTTTGGGGATTCTTGGGTGGGGTAAGTAAATTATCAAATATATTTCATTTCTTTTTGGGACGGGCTGTCTATAATATCAGAGAACAAATAGTTGGTCTTTACAGCCTCTTTGAGGCTCTGTTTCTTCATCAAAGTATCAGCAAAAAAAAAAAAAATCTTCATTCAGAGTTTGTGAATTGTGTGGTAAAAGAGGATTTATAAAAACTCTACCCAAGGCCAGCACAGCACTGCCATTTGTGAAGTAATTGCAGTGATGATGATGAGGTATGTGCAGTATTAATGGTAGCGAGACAGTTACTTCCTTCTTTAAAGCCCTTCAGCAGCATCTCCTGGCTGCCTTTATAAATCTAGATTCCTTAAGGGCATTTTATTCAAAGCCTTTCACGACCTGGTGTCTTTTTGGCCATTCACTTACACCCATCTTAGAGACTGGTTATTTATTATCCTGAATGGGTTTGTACCTCACAGCTTTGGTGACCACCCCTTTTTAAAAAAGGGGTCTGCAGGGACTGGAATGGTGGCTCAGCTGCTACGGCGCTTGCCTGGCATGTGCAAGTACACATGTTCAAATGAAGTGTCAGAGAAACGAAAGCCTTGTGAAAAACTAAATAGTTGATTCTGTCTTTTTCTCTCTCTCTCACTGTTCCTCTCTCTCTTTTTTAAAAACAACAACAACAAAAAACACTACTCTGTACTTATTCTTTTATAGGGTGTTACGGTGAATAGTTGACGTGGGTTTTTTTTTTTTTTTTTTAAACCAAAGAGAAAGTTGGGGCAGTTGGAATGCTTGCCTGGCATGTGCAAGGATCCGGTTTCAAACCCTAGTGCTACTTACACAACTAAATTTTGGGGAAACAAATGCCAGATGAAAAAATAAATAAAATTGACTCTCCCTCTCGAAAAAATTAATTAATTAATTTAAAAAAACAGAGAAAAAGAATCAGTTTTCATCTGGTTTTTATTTTTCCAACACTTAGTTGCGTATACGGTGCTGGGGTTTGAACCCTGGTCCTTGCACATGTCAGGCAAGTGCATTACCGCTGAGCCACCTCTCCATCCCCAATTAGACTGTACTTCTAAAGGTTGACAGAGTCTGGGTTATATTTATATCTGTATCTTGAGCACAGTACTGTGCCTAGCATATATACTAAATATTAAATTTAATATAAAGGCAAAAACACTTCTTTGACTCACATACGTGGAGTTGTTATTTGAGAAGGTCAAAGGTTCAAGGTCCATAGTATTAGCAGTGTAGCAGTGTTCTGTAAAGTACTATGTACATCAAGCTTGTGAAACATCTGGAGATTTAAATGCAATAGAGCAAACTTTATCTTTAAATGTACTCTGCTAATAAACCTATTCTTATTACTAGGAGTTGGAGGCATTGAAACAGAAGCAGTTATGCTTGGTTTGCCGGTTTCTCTTACTTTACCAGAGGTGGTTGGATGTGAGTTAACTGGGTCATCCAACCCTTTTGTTACATCCATAGACGTTGTTCTTGGCATTACAAAGGTAAGTGAGAGTTGTAGTCGCTGTAAGACTTAGTGGACATTATTTTTACAGAAGTGGAGGAGTCTCACAAGAGCAGGGATTTGATGTAAGTCTTATATTAGGTTTTAGATCTTACGTAGCATCATTATGATAGTTACCATCATAGTATTATGTAGTAACACCTTCTGTGGGGCTGGATTGGTGGCTCGGTGGTTACAGTGCTTGCCTAGCATGTGCAAGGACTACAGTTCAAACCCCAGCACCACATGTACAACAAAGTGTCAGATAGATAAAACCCAGATAAGAAGTTGATTCTCTTTTTTGTCCCTCCCCCCCGAAAAGAAAA
>PVKS010010043.1:0-61627 GCA_004027875.1 Aplodontia rufa | reverse complement strand
CACCTCCAAGTATCCTATGGAGCCATCCCCCTAATGCTCTGAAAGTCATTCAATTTGCAGTTTTGCTAGGTTAGCTGTCAGCCCTACTGCTTTCCCAAATATGTGAGCATCAACAGATGAGAGAAACCATTCGGCCCTTGAGTTTCTGAGATTGGGAGACTTCACTAAGCATAATTCTATCCATCTCCATCCATTTGACTTCAAAAGACATCATATCGTGCTCCATAATGGCTGAGTAGTATTCCATAGTATATATGAACCAAAGCTTTTGTATCCACTCATCAAGTGAGGGGCATCTGGGTTGGTTCTATAATCTAGCTATAGTAAATTGGGCTGCTATAAACATTGATGAAGCCACATCGCTATAATATGCTGATTCTAAGTCTTTTGGGAAAATTCCCAGGAGTGGGATAGCTGGGTCATAAGGTGGTTCCATCCTTAATTTTCTGAGGATTCTCCACACTGCTTTCCATAGTGGCTGAACCAGTTTGCAGTCCCATCAGCAGTGTAACAGTGTTCCTCTTTTCCTACAGCCCCTCCAGCATCTGTCCTTGTTTGTATTCTTCATTTTTGCCACTCTAACAGGAGTG
This sequence comes from Aplodontia rufa, assembly GCA_004027875.1. NCBI lineage: Eukaryota > Metazoa > Chordata > Mammalia > Rodentia > Aplodontiidae > Aplodontia > Aplodontia rufa. The sequence continues at coordinate 61,037 of PVKS010010043.1, read as the reverse complement.
AGGTGGTATCTCATGGAAGTTTTGATTTGCATTTCCCTGATAGCTAATGATGTAGAGCATTTTCTCATATATTTATGGGCTTTCTGGATTTCCGCGGGAGAGAAGTTCCTTTTGAGATCTTTAGCCCATTTATCGATTGGATTATTTTAAATCTAAAATTTTAGAGTCTAAACTATAATGGACCAATGAAAATATGCGGAAAATATTAGAGTCTAAAAACAAAATATCTAAAACACTTTTAAATAATCAAAAAAATTTTAAAAAGATAGTAAAATACTAATGATGGTGAGGTCAGAGAAAAAGATCAACAAAGTTAACCAATTTGAGCAACACAGAGAAAAATAACATTTAAAACATGACCAGCGCCTCAGGCACCTGTGGGACAATTCTGAGAGCTTAATATTTATGACACCAAAGTTCTGAAAAAAAAGAGACAAAATAATGAAGCATTGAAGAAGTAATGACTGAGAGTTTTACAAGTGATGTAAAAGATATAGAATGAAGAAGCTCAGTGAATCCCAAATAGGATGAATTTTTAAAAATCGATAGCTAGACAGGTTATAATCAAACTGCTAGGAACTAAAAACAAAGAAAGAGTTTGGACACTAGCCAAAGGGAAAACGAAAAGATGAATCACATACATTGCAACAGCTGCTTGAAGAAGTCCAGATTTCTCATCAGGAAACAAAAAATAAGCAGATGAAAAGCTGGGGGAACATTTATTTTAGTTGCATTTCCTAAAATGATGAATCAGTATATATTATAGTGATGAAAGATAATTTTTTTCTCTTAGAAAGAAAACAAACAACAGTTCCCTCTGCGATGGGAGCCTTTATGTTTTCAGCGTGCATTGAGATCAGCACTCAGATGCAAAGAGAGAAAGTTGTAACTTCTACGTTTTTCAATCTAATATAAAATCTTATCCCTAGATGAAATCTGTGGCATTTTATTTCTCCTACGTAAAACTTCATGAATATGCCTTGCGTACAATTTGGTATTTTCAGTGCCTATTAAAACCTTTGTGATAGCTTGAATATGAGGAACTTGCTGAAAAGTTTAAGTTAGACAAGGCAGGAATGTTTAGAGATGCAATGATTAGATTCTGGAAGCTGGAACCTAATCAATGGATTCATTCATCCGATGGATTAATATTTTAAAGGTTTTTTTTAAATTAGTTCAACATAGACTTACACATTGGACAGAATTGTTACATATTCGTGTGTACATGGATACTGACGTAGTGAGATAGTAAGTTGAGGCCAATCCTAGACCAGGATCTACCCCTCTTCATCCATTCCCGGAGCTGATGTCTCCTCTGTAATCCTACCAAACTATAGTTTGAAATGAGCATCTACATGTATGATAATTGTTGACATTTCTGAGGTCCTCTGCCTGCCTGTGTACAGCTAGGCATCTAATGGGAGTTGAGTATTCCCTGTTGTGTTGAAAACCCCCTCTTATCCCTCCCTCCCTTCTCCTCCCAGCCTTTCTAGGTATGGTTCCCCCACCTTATGCGGAGTGTCAACTATGGTGAGTTTATTAATTAAACTCAGCTGACTATCATCCTGTCGTAGATTTTACACTAGCTTCCACATATGAGAGAAAACATTTGGCCCTTGAGTCTCTGAGTCTGGGATATTTCACTCAACAAAGTTTTTTTTCCCCATTTCCATCCATTTGGCTGAAAATGCCATGATGTTGTTCTAATAGTGGAGGCGGAGGAGAACTCCGCTGTGTATATATACCACAATTTATGAATCCACTCAATGGATTAATACTTTGAATGGATTACTGGGTCAAACTGCAGACAGGGTGGACCTGTCTGGAAGAAGTAGGTCACTGGGGATCACATTTGCTCTATGTATTCCCTTTCCTGCTTCCCGGATGCCTGAGCTGAGCTGCCTTCCTTTGCCACAGCTTTCCGCCATAATGTCCTGCCTCTCCTCAGGCTGCAGCAACGGAACTGGCTGACCACGGACTGAGCCTCTGAAACCTAAGCCAAAATGAACTTTTCCTCCTCTAACTGTTCTCTTCTGCCGTGCACAGTGACAAGAAGCTGACGGACACACCTTTTACAGAGTTTTATATTTCAGTCTCTTGGAGGAGGGACAACTTTCCATGCAATCGTATTCTGAAATATTTTCCAATGAAGCGAGACATAAGTGTGCAGAAATTTGCTGAATCATAGAAAGAATGAGAGAGGCAGATAAACTAGCAAAACAGATGCTATTATTTTTCAAAGCTTTGGGCACTTGCCATGTTAAGAGTAGCAGTTAATGCAAAGGGAAAACTGATCCGAAATAAGGAATCTAAAGCATACGATTCACATCTTCTGAATTTTATATATATATATATATATATATATATATATATATATATATATATATCTCAAAAGTGTCACCGGAAAGAGCTGTGTGATTTGAAGTGGCCTTGTACCCACAGCCACGTGAAATGCAAATCTCATAAAAATGTATTAAGCTGGCAAAAGGCCCCTTCCATGTTTTCCTCTATGGGGATGTAAATTAGTCTCCTCTTTACTATCCAGATGTAGAGGATTGATATTTTTGTGAAGGACTATATTTTTTCTCCGATATAGGGACCAGAAAGAATTGCAGTGATTTCATTGGAAAAGAGTTTTAAAAATGATTTTAAAAAGAGCCAGCTCCATGTTTTCTTTCTGGTTTTTAAAATCTGTATCTTTAATTATTTCCTTACGAAAACAAATTGAGAGATGGGCACTCAGTTGTGAGGAAGGAGCAGAGGAAGTGGCCTGTTTGCCAAGTCTCCCGGCCCTGTGGCCGTCCCTACGTGCCTTTTGTCTCAGTGGCTTCCTGTCCATGAGTGGAAACTGCCACTCTCATAACAACACTTGAGGCTTCTCTGGTCTCAGTCCCCTTTCAGGCTGGTCATTGGGGGGATCACCAGATGGGGAGAAAGCTTTCAAGTCCATTACTCCTTTCCTATCCCTTCAACACCTCCTGATGTCGCGGGGTCTTGGCAGGTTCTAGTGTTACTGCCGTGAGTCAGCAAGCCCTTTGAATTGTAGTCAGGAAGGGAACTGTACTCTTTCCCCAACTCTCCCAGGAATTCACCTCACCTCCCTGAAAATGCAGACAAAAAGCCAGAATGTCACTGCCTGTAAATTAGATAAAATAATCATTACAGAACTAAATGCTGTGTTGTCAAAGTCTGGGTTGGCGACAATGAAGTAGGAACAGACAAGCAGGTTACCAGCCAGTAAGATTGCTTTCTGAGATGAAGTCCTGCCCCATAGGTCGTAGGTGTCACCGAAGCAAATGGGGAGGGAACAAAAATTAATAACGAGCTAAAAAAACACCAACGTTTGTGTTCATATCACCGGGCATTCAGAATCCACCATATTATTTAACCAGTATAAAATTTAAATTGGAAGAGAGAAAGAAAGCTGCTCTAGCTGGGCATGGTGTTGCACACCAGTAATCTCAGCTGCTCAGGAGGTTGAGGCCGGGGGATGGCCAGTTCCGAGCCAGCCTCAGCAACTTAGAGAGACCCTAAGCAACTGAGCAAGACTCTGGTTCAAAAGTAAAAAAAGAAAAAGAAAGTCTACCAAATGCACTGTATTGACCAGGGACAGTGGTTATTTGGCTTGCTAATCCCAAGCCTTTTTGTCTGACCTGATCCATATGATGGAGCTCATTCATTTGTCTTAACCTTTGACTTCCACTAGGGAAGGAATAATAGGAGGAACCGACGGGACACTTAAGAGGGAGCGAGGAAAGACCAGGGTGTTGATTCCAAGGCTTGGGCCACAGCAGTATTTCTCCAGAAGGAGCTCCTGTCTTGCATCCCTTCTTCTTGGGCACCAACTCTGAGATCTGCCATTGCCCCCTCAGGCTGAGAGATCATAATAATTTCCCCCAATCATAGAGCATGAAGGTCTGAAAATTCCTTTTTATCTACCTTCATCATTCCTGCATCCTTTTTTTAAACCTATCCTTTTGAGGGTCCTGTAAATTTCATTCCAGTATTAATTTTGGTTAAAGATCTGTATAGCTACCAACTTACTCTTCAGCTCAGAACTTCTCCCCAATATGGGCAACAGCCATTCCTTCTTCCCAATCGTCCTCTTCTCTCATTTCGCACCTGTAGGTCCCACTCACTTGTTTTTTCACATTCTCTATGACTCCAGCTCTGACTGTGATTATTGATCATGGGGTACAGACTGACACCAGGTGGATAAAAGAGTCACTTCAATAGAATTCTAGATCTTGAAAATAAGAAAATTTATTTTTATTGCGCAAACAGAAGAATTCTGTTTACCTGTTTTTTAAGAGACCAAAAAAAAAAAATTAGTCTACAGAAAAAGATCAATAGAGTTGATAGCATAGAGATAAATTGAATGTTTTCAGGTTATCATGTCCACATCTGCATGCTTCCTTTTATTTTGGTTTAATATTCAATAATCACCTAAATATTTGAATTTCCATAGTACTTTAAAATAAACATAATAAATTTCTTTTTTTCTGATAAGATTGCAGTTAATGTCCATCACTTACAATCAGCTAGTCCTAAGGAATTCAGTTGTCAATGGTCAATTCATTTTGGATGTAGACACAGTACAATTAAAAATACTTTATAAGGAAACTTTCACTGCTCACCAAACTATGCTATAGGCTACTTGAATTCTGTGGAATTCTGGCATAGTGCTCTAGGATATAATATAACTATTTTTGACTTTACAATTTTTAAAATTTTGGAATAAGGCATATAAGGCTTACAGTGTGGTTTGCGAAGAGTTTCTTGGTGTCTAGCCACTCTTAACTGCTTTGGACCACACAATTCCTAAATATCTGCCTATTTTTGATGCCATAAATTTATGAACCCCTGGTTTCCTGTAAATTCCCAGAAGTCGTGAGAATTACTGTAATTCAAAGTTCTTATAAGAAGAGTCCCCTGTGTGAACTTCTTAGCACTAGAAGAAGAAGTGCTCACTATGGCCATGACAGAAAGCCACTGACCGAGGGATGTGTCTGGTGGTCTTCTTCTGCCAAGAGGAGAAAGAACTCATCTTTCTGGGCATGTGACTTGGACAAGACAGGTGCTATTCCATCCTGAGTGATGGGAGTCAGTAAAGTACCATCCTTCCTTCCCTTTACTTATTAGCAGAAACATAGGCACTGTCAGGGAAGCTGGCTTAGTCATTTTCTATGCCTGTGGATACAGTCATTTATTTTGAGGGGAAAAATGTGCATTACTCTCACTGGAAGCTAAAAGACTAATTCTTATTCAGCCAAACACACCGATAAAATCACAAACAAAAAATGACTGCAGAGATGCTTTGAACTGTGTTGATATTTTTAAAGGTACTTTGGAGAGAAAATCTTGTGTGTGTACTGCTCTTTCTAGGTTACAGCTATTGCATGTCATAGGAAAATTCCACTTCACTCCATTTCAGTTGCAAATAAAAATACACATTTTGTCTGTCTTTTGTTTGTCCATATGAGGCAGATTGGAGATCTTTCCATATTCAATAAAGAATCATATAAGCTTGTGAAATGAAGAGATTGTCCCCCCTCCTATACATCCAAAAAATCCTTGGCTCATGTCACAGTATTTAGCAGAGAGCAAATAACACATATCTAATGAATTAGTAATCAAACATAGAACTATTACTGATTTTCTACTAGCATGCTGTGAGTTGAGTAATCTCCCAGGTCTTACAGTAACGCCTAACAGATGGGTAGTTTGCTATAGTAACAGTACAGTCAGAGTTTCATCAACAGAAATTCCTTTAACTTAGGTGCAATCTAATTTGAGCCATTGTCAGGAACAAGAGAGTCAAATAATACCTATTTTGAGCAAATAATGCAGGTAGACTTGAGATTTAGAGATAAAATTTAGAGCACTCTGAGTTAGACGGACTCATTAGAGTTTAATGTGCATTTGCCTGAACAAGCTCTATATATTGGAAACAAGATACATTTTTATGCTAGTAAGTAACATGACACCTTAGTCTTATAGGAACTTTTCATCAGTTATGCAGTAATGAATGCTGCAATGAGTAGACCAGCTTCTTTAATTAAGGGCAGAAGCAGCTGGAAATATGGATGACTGACAGCTCCCAGCTAAAGCCTCTAAAATGGTGGAATTTAGTCTAAGAAAACAGGCTATTACTTCCTAGGCATAGACTTCACCTAACTATTGGGTGGTGAAGAAGGATAGAAGGCCTTGAAGGACTAGTCCAACTCCAGAGCTTAATGTGGGGGTAGCTACTGTCTTTCTGCAAGCATACATTATTTCAATTATTCCTTCTGACAATTCCCTTATAGCCATTGCTAGAGAGAGCCTTCCCTTAGTAAATGTATTGCTTGCAAACTTTCATATTACCATGTTTTCTGGAAGAGTTGATCCTAAGGCAGCTGTTTCCAGGTGTGGTTGGAGGAAACAGGCCACAAAATGGAATGAATTTGAATCTCTGACTTCAGGTGGTAGGAAGAGTCTTGATAGCTTGCTGGAAACCATAGTTTCTGCCAAATGCTACACCTTTCACTTTAGAAGAACTGGGGTGGAAATCCATGAGAAGGAAGCAGTGTTCTAAACCATGCAATATCCATGGCTTTGAGATCTTGGGGAGATAAATAATACTTATATGGAGAATGGATTCTGGTGGCTGTTGTAAAATGCTACCGACTCACTGGAAAAATCAGTGGAAGACTAGGAGGATTAATTACCCATTGAAGATAAAGTGTGAAAGTGAGAGGGTCTTTTTAGTTGCACACAAAGAGACTCTTGTTTCCTCTATACAGAAGAATCTGAAATTAGTCCCAGGACTAATTCAATGAGAAGTAGTGCACCAAAGCTCAGTTCACTTCTGTGATATTATCAGAGCCCTGGAGGAGGGAGTAGAACCCTGATTCTTGAGATGCAGACAAATGGATTAATGCTCCAGAATATCTTATAACCCCATCTCCCTTATGTTCTAGAGGTGTACTTCTCCAGGTAAGAGTTGGGTGCTTCTGGCTTGCTTCAAGAAGGTGCAATATGGTCTGCTAATCTCTCACTTCTTTCAAGTCCTTTCTCCTCTCCTGATCACCAGACTAATAATTAGGATCAAATTACAACATAACCTAATGATAAAGTGCTGGATCTGCTAAGGAAAGAAAGAGACAGCACATCAAAACACCTGTAGAATCCAGTGGGGCTGGGTTGGCAGGAGCCAGAACAGGATTGGTAGTGCTGGATCTTAAGGATGCTGAACCGACAGGACAATGAGTGCAAGATGAGAGCTGGTAAAGATAAGTTACTGACCTGGAGAACTCTCGCTTGATGGAGATGCAACAATCTGTCAGGGAGTCAGAAGATTGTGCTAACACATTGCTAGGTTGGTGCTGAAGCACGAGGAAGCAATGTCACACAAGTCAAAGAAGAAATACCAGGACTGCTTCGGCATTCAATGGAAGAAGGAATGAAAGGATTCAGAGATATATGCATACTGTGATGTATCTGATATGCATGGCCAGGACACCCACCAGCTCCCTATGTTCTATGGAAGGACCAATATAAAATGGATATGCACATAAGAGGGCTCTAGAATTATTCCAGAAGCTCAGTGGCAGCACCTGTGTAAATTAAGGCTGATGGGAGGAGCGATTGTTATAGAGTTGACTGCGGTAGTGGGACTGAATGGATCCAGAAGTGCTGGAGATTTCAAGTTAGTTAATCACCATAAGCAACAATTATAATAAATTCAAGGCAAGAGCTACATCTATGTTACTGTATGACAGAGCTTTGAGGAGGTACATATTGCCAGCAGACCATGTCAGCAAAAGAAAGGAAACTGAGGTCAGCCACACCAATGCAAAAACAAGATGTTTTTCCCAATTTCTAGATTCTAGTCACTTTTCAGCTATGGAAGCCATCAATAGGAAAAAAAGCCCTAATCTCCCAAAGAATGTTACACATTATCAAATATTGCAAGGATTTTAAGACTTCTAGACTTGCTTTGTCTCTGATCAGTGACCTAAAGCATCTTCATGGCCCCATGGATATGGAGTATTTGGGGGTCATATAATGAATGCATTTTTTTGGCAAAGATTCAGATGAAAATGAGTTGAATATACCCATGGACCTTCCTAGTTCTTGTGTCATAGCTTTCAAGGGGAAATGGTGAACAATTGAGTCCCCCCAAAAATTCATGTCCACACAGAATTTCAGAATGTAGATTTATTTGGAAATAGGGCCACCATATATAAATGCATCCACTATACAAAAACCATAAAAATCAAACAGTACAAATGGATGCCAACCAGTCTTAGTAAGTGTTAACTTCCAGAACATCTCTGTGACTATCTCATTTGTTTATTGTGTTCATATTTTTATTGTCCTAGAATTAGATAATATTCTCATTCACTTTACGAAAACAATATTAAAATTGCAAGTACAATATAAATGATAAGTAGATGGGAAAACATAATATCCAATTGCAACTCTTTTATAGATCTACAATGTACCCTATTCTTGTTTATGTCACACACATGGATACATACCCAGAGAGACACTCAAATTTCTTCTGGGGAAAGAGCACCACTGTGGATTTTAATTTTGAATATTTTTCTCTGAGTTTGGCTGCAAAAACATGCATTAAAAAAGTCAAAATGCGTTTGGTGTTCACTTTTCAAAAAATCAGCCAACAGCATGGAAGGCTTGTGATCTGTGCCTGGTCCTATAGTCATTGTTTAGTCTACAAAGCTGCAAGTTAAAAATAGATTCATTTTCCTTTACAGGCAAGCATATCATCATTGCTTACAAATCTTGCATTGTAGTAAATATTACTTTCGTAAAAAGAGATAGTTTCATAAGTAAAAAAATAAAATAATAAATCAAATTTTAAAAGCACATTGAAGAATAAAGAAGACATACAAAAACATCTACAGAAATCAATATGGCTGTACAAAAAATTCTCTTTAGTGAGTTAGATATAAACAGAAAATTTTATAGGCATGTGACCTCAAATAACAATTAAGAAGATATTGTGTATGGAAGATAATAACTAGATGTCCTGTTTTCCTACGAGGAAATTATAAATTTTATAAAGCATGCCTGTTCCACAGGGTCTCAAAGCTATATCATGGTTAAAAGAATCAGTCTAAGTGACAAAAGTAATTTAAAAATATACGAGTTAAACATGAGCATCCTTAAATTGCCCGTACTCTATATCTTACATGATTTTAGCCTTTAAACCCTATACTCTGATATAACTGATATATATTTTTGAATGTTTTTCATACTATAATATTTATATATAATATAAATAATACAATGTGAAACTTTGCATTACTTTAAATTATATAACATAGATAAAAGGAGAAAAGAACTATATATATACATATATATATTTGAATGCCTTTCAAATTTACTATGGAAATGGATTGATTCAAATTCTTATAATACTTAAAGAAATGAAATGAATATGTGATCTTCAGCAAGATCAGCTATCATCAAATTTATTTTTCCTTCTAAACTCCAATTCCCTTGCACAATACAGCTGTGCACCCACTCTCTTTTAATTCCACTAAAATCAAATGTTTCCACTTCCCCCTTAACATGTTTTGCGTTCTCTCATCCCAACATTCCCTCCTCGTTCCCCACCATGGAAGCCCTGAATGTTCTCCAGAGGGAGCAGGGGTTCAAGACCAGGTGCTGTGTAAGAAGAAGGCAGAGAGGAAAATCAAGGACACTTGATCCTGCAAGAGTAACAACCAAAGAAGAATCGAGTACAAGAAGGCACTAAGCCTGCATTGCTTTGTACAGCTATTATTTAAACTATGCATTGTCATTTAGTTGGCTTAAAGTGATTGAATGTTGGTTCTTTGGTAAGATTCAGCCTAGTACAACAAAGTCCACGAGGAATAAAAAACTCTTCATGCCTTTGGTATTGTACAGTAAGAGGAGATGAATAGTGGTTAGGGTAAGCATCAGATGACCCCATCACTTCTACATTGATTGGTCTTGTCCTTACTTGTGTCACCATCCAGACCTCACAAGAAATTCTGAGACTATTCAACTCCACTCTATAGTGATTTCTCATAACTCGCACCTGTCCTATCAGGTTTCCAATGTCTTGCCCATTTTGTAAACCCACACAGGGACCTAAACTAACACCCAAACTGTTCTGCCTGCTGAAAGCCAAGCCTCTAACATTTTCTACTGTACACTGTAAAACTTTCATTTGTATTATTCCCCATAACATTTTCATCATCTGCAAAAACAAAACATGCGTTCATTCTCTGCTTTCCAAGTCAAATAAGTTGATGGTTTTTACTTCATTTATTCCATAATGAACCCCTATGATCATGTTTTAATGTCAATAAGTGGTGTTAATGGCTAAACTGAGAAATTAAACCAAGCAGTGACACGAACTTTATCAGGTTTGGAATAAAACAGGTTGATTGCAATTTTCAGCTTAAAATTGATTAATAGTAGCAAGAGTGGCCCTTGGAAATGTGTATAAAACTTCTTGCACACGTGTCTAATAATTCTAGAGAGATTATTATGGGTGGGGGGATTACCTTCATCATCTAGCTTGCAAGAAAACAAACAGAAGTGGATTAATGTAATTGCTTAATCAACAACATTCAGCCCAAAGTCTCCAAGAGTGTAGAATTAATCATCTTATTGTAAGATTCATTAAAAAGTAATGGGCACTGGGAGAGACCTGCACAGCTGGGAATAATTTTGTTCCATTAAAAATAAAAATAAATACACCTTGGAAAATACTGTTTTGACATTATTTTGCTCCATGCCTTGTCTTAGAAACAAGCATATTCGGCATGCACTACAGGGCACTAACATTGGCTTGCCAGTCACCTGAAGTTTGCGAGTGACAAGAGTCATAAGACTGATCCTTCTCAGTAACGCACCCCTGTCCCAAAAGAACCCCTTAGCTCTGCTTAATGGTCAGGAAAAATTTGAAAACCCTTATTACTTTTGACTCCACACAGATTATATTTTCAATACACTATTTCATAGCTTATAGAACCTAAATTCTAGTTAGCAATTTATGCATTGAAAATTTAAAAATAGAGCACTTTGTTTCCCAGCATGATTAAGTTGTTAAAAATGATGTATGCTTTACTAGGAGAAAGAAAGGAAAAGGGAATGGAACCATATTAGAAGGTGTGAATTGTTGTATCCTCTGACATTTAAATAATCATGACTAAATTGTCTCTAGCATCTGGAAGACTACTAAATATGGTGGCATTTCTATGGACGGTCTTCTGCCATTCACAAAGACTCATCCTTGTTCTGGGTATATTAGATCTTTATAATTTAACTTTAAATTGGCAAAGATCTTTGACTGCCCAAATGGGTTATTTTGTAAATTGCTTCTATTTTATCTAATGCAATGTGTATAATCAATGGTCACTATACCTGAGGACCACTGGGTTTTGTTAGTTACCACTCTCTGAGGACTGTGGATCTAGAAAAGAGTTGTCAGGGCTGTGAGTACAGCTCAGTGGTAGAGCATTTGCTTGGCCAGTTCAAGGCCCTGGGTTCCATCTGTGGCACTTCAGAAAAATATCCATATATAAATAAAAATGAAGAAGTGAATTAACATTGGAGTAAACACTGGAGACTTTCAATCTAAATCTTTATATCTGATTATATTACTGATTAGGTTTGTGTACATGTGATGTTTTGGGTACAAATAGTATACCAATGACAATTTCTCAGTTTAGCAAATATGTAGATACCAGACACTGAACCAAGAACTTCTTCACCTTACCTTTGCTTCCTTCCCATTTACACACTTAAAAAAGTTCTCCCATTTCGTGTATAATCATTTATCATAGACTTTCAGTTTATATCCCCCACTCAGAATGATGAAAGCCTACAATTGCAGCCAAGGACCATCTTTTTTTTTTCAAACTTTTTTTTTCTTAAACATTTCCCTTGAGTATTTCCCTCATCCATGCCAAGTGGTTTTGCAAATATTCCTTCAACATAAAGGAAGAAAAAAAAATTCTCCTACCTAGCAATAACATTTTCCATATTGTTACATTATTTGGCAGGTTAATTTGAATTGTTATGGCAACAGTCCTCAGCTCTAATTAGAATCACCTGAAAACTTTACAAACATATTTTCCTGGGACCCCACCTGGACTCACTGCCTCAGAGCCTCCAAGGGTGGATGAGAAACTCTGAATATGTTTCATCTGTCTTGGGAGCAGCCAAGTTTGGAAACCAGTGGTCTATGGAGATAGCTTCCTTATATGCCTATGCTTCTATTTACCAATATTACACCAAAATTTGTTGGCAAGATACCAGGATTTGGCCACACAGAGAACAAACTGATGGTCTGTCTCTTCATCTTTCATTTCCAGTTATTGCCTTATGTACATTAAAATGATGGAGACAAAACATAAGATAAAACAAGCATTTTTCAATCTGTCAATAGTTAAGGAAATAAGTTAGTGCCTCCTCCTCCATACCCACATTGTCTCCATAGTGGGGTGTGTGGCATGTTGTAGGAGGCCTGGACCAATCCTCATGCTACTGGTAAGAGAGCCCTTGTGTTATTAAAGGCATGACTACCAGTAAATGAACAGTGTTGCCATATAGATTTCATATTATGATTCCTGGAAAATGACCAGTAATATACAAAACTTTGATAATGCTCTAGAAACTGTGTTAAAGAATTCATATTATTTCTGCAAATCTTAAAATTGGGGGGGAAGCAGTTAAATCCAGAGCTAAAAAGCAAAAACATATTTGTTTCAAGATTAAAATCAATATATTAGTAAGATGGTTTCATTTGATTATCTCCTGTTGGATGCTGAATGTGTCACAATAAACGCTGTGTTTGTGAAGATACATTGGGTGCTTAATGGAAACAAGAGACAAATACACCAGATCATGAACTGTGTGGCTTGGAGGAAGCAGGGTCAGGCTGAGGATCTATTTATAACATTGATGGTTCGTGATATTTGTTGCAGGCAAATTTTAATTTTTAGCATGCGTGATTTGCAGTACACTGAGATTTTTAACTCTCTGGTTTCCATGCAGTGCTTCCATTAGGAAGCATAAGGACTTTATGTCATTCAGAGCTACTGCCTATATAATAACAAGTCCAATGCTAACAATTCCTTATTACTGCGTTCGCATAACTTAGTTGTTAGTAACAGCTTGCGTATATCTAGCACTTTGTGCTTTGTAGGTTTTTTCTTATTATGATTGCAATGTGCACATTTTATCATGTATTAATATATACTCAAGAACCTTAAAATCAATATGCTTCCTTAATGTGCTTAAAAGGCTCAAAGGCGTTTTTTTCTTTTAATACTTCTAACAAACCGTATTATAATCCAAAGCATCTTAAAATCAGTTATCTACTGTATTATTTTATTTGCATCTCAGAACACCATGGCTGAAATAGTTGGGCTTCTATTTTACTCATTTAAATAAATACTTACAAGTTCAGGTTTGGGACTTGAGTGCCCTTCCCCGACGGACTGAAATGCTGCTGAAATTATTATATACCAAAATGTATCTTTATTTTAGCAAGGAGAAAGTGTTCATTCAACCTCCAAGCACAGAAATACAAGCTGCAGAAGAAAGCAGCTGTGTGCAGATGGTTTTCCTCTGGAGTTTCTTAGGGAAAGCCCAGCACGTTGAGTTTCAAGCACCCCTCAGCCAGCGCGCCTTGCGGTGAACATCACCGGGAGCTGTGGGGTCCAGGCAAGGCAATTGCCATCCTTTCCATCTCTTTGTTTGCCGAAGAACACTAACTCCCCAGTACCCCACAATAGCCTGCAGCCTGTGCAACACGCCAAACTCGGCCTGTTTCTCTCAAGCCGGTGGTGACAGCTTCCAGCTGGTCACCTGATCAATCATACCTGTCATTGGCCTCCAGGTCTAAGGCTTGATTGCTTTGTTTGTTTGTTTTCTTAGCTCGCTGCACTGCTTCACTGGCAGGCTTCCTTGCTGGTCCATTAAGAGCAAAATGTGAAAGCAGCAAACGGCACCATCTGGGAGTAAGGGGAAGGTCTGGCACATCTCACTGCCTCGATTCTATCAAAGCTCCCGAGGCTGCAGACATGAGTCTGATGCAGACCCGTGTTGATTGTAGCTGGTCGTAATTGAAGAAGGAGAGGTGGTTTGGGGTGTTTGCGTTACACTTTAGTTTTGTTTTCGGGGGTCTTTATAACTTTAGCATGAGCTGTGTTATCAGAAAATGAGGCTATCTTTGAAAAGGTTGCCCGGGTAATGAAATATTTGTCCATTTTGACCATTCCAATAAATATTTGAATCCCCCCTGGAGCAAGAACAAGGCCTTTGCAAAACATAAGGGCCTTTCTTTGGTTCCTGAAAGGAAAGTATTACAGTTTATATTTATTTATTCGGTGATCTATGGAAGAAGTGACATAAAATACTTCCCTATTTAGCCTTTTCTTTATTTGGCCTCAAAATGTAGAGTTGAATAGCAAGCAGTAGGTGGAGGAGCTTACTCATCAGTGCCCAGGGTGAAGGGAGCGAGCAACACAGCTGTCTCCCTCAAACACACAGAATGTCACATCTTCAGGTCACATTTAGCAAGGAACTCTGAAGTCATTCCCAGACGGCCTCTTTGACATTTCTTTCTTTTCTTACTCATTTAGACATCGGATCAAGTTCCGCAGGGTTAGATTTCCTCTTCCCACTACCACCGCAGTGATCTGTATGATTTGATTTCCATGCCTGCAGAAACAAGGAAAGATCACTGTCCATGCAGTGCTCACTTTTTTTTTATTAGAAGTGTATAGAGATACACTTGAGGGGGAAACATTATCAAAACAACAGTAATCAATGTATATATACTTTGTTATCCAGGGGTAATGCCAAAACATGGATGACCACCTTGGGTTTCACCTGTTGCAGTTTCCCTCAGAAGAACTCATGCATTAAATGGTTATCTCGTGGAGGAATGACTTTGGCTTCTGGGATGGTTCCCCCATATTCCCACTCTTCAGACTCCTATGAGTTCTTCATATACCCTCCCCTCTCCCCATCCCCCTCCCTATGCCTCCAAGTATCCTAGGGAGCCATCCCCCTATTACTGAGAGTCATACAATTTGAAGTATTGTTAGTTTAGCCATCTGCCCTACTGCTTCCCCATATATTCTAGCATCCACAGATGAGAGAAACAATTCAGCCCTTCAGTCTCTGAGATTGGGATACTTCACTTAGCATAATTCTTTCCATCTCCATCCATTTGATATCAAAGGCCATAATATCGTCTTCTCTAATGGCCGAGTAGTACTCCATTGTATATATGTACCAAAGTTTTTGTAGCCACTCGTCAAGTGAGGGGCATCTGGGTTGGTTCCATAGTCTAGCTATAGTAAATTGAGCTGCTATAAACATTGAGGAAGCCACATCACTATAATACGCTGATTCTAACTCTTCTGGGAAAATGCCCAGGAGTGGGATAGCTGGTTCGTAAGGTGGTTCCATCCTTAATTTTTTGTGGATTCTCCACGCTGCTTTCCATAGTGGCTGAACCAGTTTGCAGTCCCACCAGCAGTGTAACAGCGTTCCTCTTTTCCCACAGCCCCTCCAGCATCTGTCGTTAGTGCTCACGTTTTTGAAGACTAAAGAAGGCATGTCAGGGAAGGGGAAAGAAAGAAGTTGCTCAGGTTTACAAATGGTCAAGAGCAGATACAAAGGCAAGGAGCCAGCATCAGTGGAATCATCTCCAAGGAGCAATATTTCTGTGTCCATCTAAATGCATTTCTGGAAACAGCTTTAAAGATGCAGGAAGGGCGTGGATAAACACAAGTCCTCTGTGTTCCAGAGAGAGAAAAAGAATGCCCCAGGAGGCAAGTTTCTTGCCATGGTTTCTAGGGCCATCTATAATACTGGCAATGTTTAGAGAACAGAGCTGAGAGGTGACAGCATCCCTGCTTCCATGACTGAAAGGAAAAAATGGAACTGAGATATAAGCATATGCTCAGCTTTTCTCAGAGCTGTATCTGCCTCTGGAGAAAGAGCACTGGAAGAAGCCACTCAATACTTCTGTGCTGCCTCTCATCGGGCAGCACCACCATTTAAAATTTCTCTTCTTCTGAGATCAGCTTCATTCCGAAACCTACCACAATTCAACATAGTGCTGTCCTTGACTATGTCGCTGGTGGAGAGGATGATGGGAAGCCAGGTGTGGAGAAGATGAACCAACAAAATGGTAAAGTTTTTGATTCCATGATGAAGGAATGTGGCCAGTGCACCATGGCTAGGGCTAGTCATGCTGTTGAAGTGTCACGTTGCTATGTGTAATTGAACATCTCCAAGGCCGTCATTATCTATGGCAGAAGCTGGCTTCACACAAGTAGATGGGATGAGTCTTTATTATTCAGACAGGAAATTGCACACTTACCTGCCAGGGGTTCCTATAACCAACCCAGATTCTATCTGATAGGATCTGGAAATGAGCTCAAAGTATAACAAGATTGAAAGACTAAACAGTTTACCCTCTCCCAACTTGCAGATGAGAAGCTTGAGGCTTAGACAGGACAAGTGACTAGTCAGTTGTCACTCAAGGAACAGATCTATCAGCCTGGATACATCAGTCCCAGAGCCCTCCCACTTTAAAACAACACTAAAATATCAATTCAACAATCTTTCCACAACCATTTACCAGATTCATCCCAAAATATAATGTAGAAGGATGAAATTGATCAAATTATATTGTTATATTATTGCTGTACAAATATGTAACAAGGAATCCCATTTGTTTGCATCATTATCATGTACCAATAAGTTTTTTAAAAATAAAATCTAATGTACAAGGTAAAAATTGTGGAACTCTCCTAGCAGCTGTATAATGTATGAAATAAAAGTCTCCATAGGATTTGTTCCAGGAAAGTGTTTGATCCCATTTTTTTAATTGAAAAATTTATTATTTGAACAACCATATAAGTTTTTAACAAAATAATACAAAATGTATATATATATAGATTCTGAAGATTAGATTTACCCCCAAGAGTGCCCTCCCAATACCCACCCTTATCCCTCCCTCCCCTTCCCACAATATCTCTAAAAAAGTATTATGTTGTATAGCATTACACCTTATCTGGATTTAACACATGATAATAGACCACCTTCTCAATGGCCAGGGTCTAGTTCCAGCCTCCACAGATGAGTGGAGACATTTAACCCTTGGTTCTCTTGGTTAAGCTGATTTTACTCAGCATGATTTCTTCCATATCCATCCATTTACTTTCAAAGGCTACAATATCCCATTTTTTGTACTTTTATATTTTGAAAATGTTTGAAGCAAAGACTAACAATTAGCCCATACCCAAAGACTTGAATTAACATTATAATAAACCTTTTTGAAAAAAATTCATTGATGCATTGTAATTATACATAATAATGGGTTATAGAGTTACCTCTTCATATACAAACACCACATACTTTGGTCAATTTTATTCTCACATACCTCACCTTCAATAAGAACTTTAATAAAGCCATATCACTTGTGATGTCATGAGTGAATCACCACAATGTAGGCTTCTTGAACTGGATTAGGAAAACTTTGTAGGCACACACATGTCATGAGAAGGAGGGACATTGTCATCTAGAATTGTAGGGAGAAGGGAGGAGGAAGCCCTCCCCAAAACAAAGACATATTCCCTTAATTCAAAATTTATACTCAATTAAGTGGATGGCCAAAGGGTCTTTCTAATTTTAGGTAAGATAGTAACATTATCAAAGACCAGGCAACAGGAGGGAATGTAGGCAGGCAGGGGTTGTTCAGTGTTGGACATTGAAAGGATTTGTTTAGGAAAAGAGTTGTACCAAAATTCCTTTCTTTTCTGAGAGAAGGAATATATGAGACCAATGGCATCTTATAAAGCTTTCTCTGAACACATTTAGGATTTGTTTTATTTTGTTTTGGATGTGGTTTTATTCTCTAAGTTCATAGCCAGCCAAATTTGTGCTTTATCTTCTTGCTTTGGTATAATGCCTGAGCAGGGCCTTTCCAAATGGCTTCCTGTCTGGCTTGTTTAAAATATACCTCTTCACTGTCTGTGAGCTGAGCTGAAGGGAGGATATGAAGTCAACAAGCGCAAGGTGAAAATAAATAACCATCCAGTTCAAACAAACCACTTGCCTCTGTCAATAGCTCTGGCCAAGTTCAGTTTTCCCCAACAAAGTTTCTTAACTATCTTATTATCAGACTTCTTTAAGGTTAACTCTTCAGAGATTATCTTGTTTTGAAGTCCCAAACATCATGCATGCTAAAATGACTCAGGAATTATCCTGTATTGATGATTCATGTTCTTCTGGAAAATGAAATGTTAGGCGTCTAATCAATAAAATAATTTTGAGTCTTTGAACCGGTTCCAGGTTAATTTTTCTTGGCAGTTTTTTGGCTTCCTGGATTATACTGACCGAAACCATGAATAATGATCTAAAATTGCACAAAATACAGAAACCATCTGTTCGATAGGAACAAGAGGGTGATGTCATGGGGCCATTTCTAATCTCAATTTAATGTCCTGCCAGTGCTGATGTCACTGGCTTGGCAAGATATTGGCAGAGTCTAACTTGTTAAGGATGAGTAGGTTCAAGAAGGAAATTGTATCACTCAGTGGAGAAGGACTTCTCATGTTTTCTGGATTGGAGATGGACTAATGAGAAATTGCAAGAGCCCGGCTTGGAATTACGATTGTGTGCTCTGCAGTAATGACTCAAATATCACAGTTCACAAATGTATCCCAGTCTCATCTGGGTTTGCTAAAGAATAAAGTCAATGGTCTTCAAAGAGGGAAGATGTTGCAGAAGTTTTCCTAGGAATAAAATATAATTGCAGCCAAAGAAGATGGCTTAGAGGTCCAAAGAAAAATGGGGGAGTCAAGTTGAATGAGTCTGTAAGATAGATTAGCAATGTATAAACTACAGGCTATTGATAGGCAGGTAAGTGTTGCATGTGGAAACCATGAGGCAACTGTCTATACTCAACCCTGGAAGATTTATTCATTTTTGAATGTCATTATAATCACCATCTCAACAAGACGATACAGAGATCTTGGAGATCATTCAGGAAAGTACAACAAAAATGATGAAAGGATTAGATTTTCATACTGGGAGAAAGTGTTAAGAAACGTGAGATCTTGTTGCCCAGGTGAGTGGCAGAGGGACATGAAGGGCACAGACTACAGGATGGGCTGCAGAAATGCTTTCCTATGGAGCAAAAAAGAAAAAAAAAATGCAATGCCAAGATTAGTTCTATTCTCTTTCAAAGATGAGATCTTGTCTTACCTACCAGTATAGGAAATCGTGTTGATCGTCTGCTTTTATACTTCTCATGGTTTCTGGGTTGGAGATAAAACTCTCAAGGGAATGATGGGTGTGTGCTCCACAGTAGTGAATTAAAGTTCACTAATGCATCTCTATCTTGCTTGATTTTGAAGTGAGGAAAATCTCTGCACAGTCTCTGAGCTGAGCTAAGGAAGCACACAGATATGTCTCTGTCTCATGTGAATTTTAAAATTCCTTATGTCAGAGTTCTCAGTTTTCAAATCCTATTGTTTGAATGAATGAAGTTCAGCTTGTTTATGGTTTGCAAGCTGCTAGGATGAGTTTTTGAAAGGTATTTATTAATAATCCAGAAATGCTAACGTGTGTGTTTGCTATCTGATCAAAGACAAGGTAACCCACAGGACCCAATGCCAGTTACAAGTCTACTCGAATAATATAATGATGTCCAAAAAATGTTAGTTTTTAGGGAACCCTTAGAAGTGAACCCAAGGACTTAAGGATGGATATAAGACATTTTTATAGATTTTGTTACTCATAAAATAAACTAGATAGCTGTATTTAAGTAAAGTTTTCATTCTAGGGAGGATGATAGTGAAAAAAAAGTGCTTTGGACAGGCAGGGATGTTGTTTTTTTTGTCTTTAATTATTAGAAAAAATTATTTAAACCCCAATTCTTAGTGGGAAAAATTCACACACATACAAAAACATAAGTCATATTTCATGTTCTCCTAAGGCAATGTAGCTCTCCCATATGTTCAGTGAAAAGTGAGAGTCGGCCTGCCTCAAAAACGAGAGGGAAAATCAAACCAGATTCTACTCACCTATCTCAAATGGCTTTTTGAAACAAGTTAGAAGCTATTAGTAATTTTCATTTTAGAATTCTCCCAAATAGATCATATTCATATGCCCTTTGGACAGCAGAAGGAGAAGGGCTCAAAATTTTTGTTATGACAATACAACAAAGCATACGTCAGGCACATGCTAGATGAGATTACTAACCAAGAGGGGAAGCTCAAGGAGGGAAGGTTTTCTTGATTGCAGGCTAGTTAAGCAATCTCATTAGAATGGACGCAGCTCAATTTACAATAGCTAAATTATGGAACCAATCCATATGCCCCTCACTGGATGAATGGATCCAAAAGCTCTGGTATATTTATACAATGGAGTTCTACTCAGCTATTAGAATCAATGATACTGCATCTATTGAAGGTAAGTGGATGGCAGTGGAAGAAATCATGCTGAATGAAGTTAGCCAAACAGAGTCAAGGGTTGAATGTTTTCCTTCATTTGTGGAGGATGGACTTAAACCCAGGCTTGGTAGTAAGATAGGCAAACTCATGTATTAAATCCATAGAACAGAAATGCAATATGTTAATATTTATGATATACAGTTGCAAGGTACTGCATAAGATATTTGAACAAGCTATACTGCATGCCTGTTTAAAAACATAAATGTTTAATCCTATTATCAAATATTTTGAAGAATAACAAGGGATGATAGGAAGGGGAGGAGAAGAGAAATGTTGGAACTGAAATAAAGCAAGGTGCATTCCAAGCATTTATAAGAATGTTAGTGTATATACTATAGTCACACATATATATATAAAATATTCTTCATAGGTATAAGAATTAAGTCACTGTACTTGATTTTGTTAGGAAAAATATAGGACCCAGAAGAAAGTCAAGAGATCAGTGGACAGGAGGAGGAAGGTAGATGGGTGTGGTGGGGGGATATTGAACAAATTGTATTGCTGAATAGTATGCATCTAGGAATAGGTGACAACTAATCCGAACATTATGTAAACCTACAATGCACTAAATAAAAGAAGCATGTGCAACCGAGCCAAGTGTAAGTGTGCTTTCCTGATATATGGAACCACTGATGAGCGCAGCCAGGACACCATTGCACAGAGGAAAGGTCACCAGGCTCTCCTTACTATGAGCATGTGTTTTCCATTGGATGCCATCCCATGGTGCATTTTCTTGTCACTCAATAGAATTTATTGACACATTCCCCTGCAAAAGAGATTGCAGAAAATACAGTCTTGCATCATGTTTCTCTGGAGAGCTGGATGAGTGGTGTATCCCAGTGGCCACTTTGGTGGGAGAGTAAAGCCAAGGGAAGGGGAAAGATCGTGAGCTATGGGTGCAAAACATCCATTTCCCATTTGGAAACCTGCACAGACCCCGAAATGCTTCACTTATCTCACTGTAAACTCCAACTTGAGGAGAAATAGTCACCAGACAGGTCATAAATCATGCCCAAAGACAGGTGCAATAAATACCACTGTCAAAAAGTAACAAAGCAAAATTCGATTGTTTTGACAAGGCCTCCAGATGCGCTGACAGCAGGGCAAGTAAATGGCCTCTTTTCTGAGAGCCCCCATCACTGGTGCATGGTGCGGGGAAGGACCCCCAAGCCATAGTGAGAGAAGGATCCCAGAATTTTAACGCTTGTCATCCTTGATCTTCTGTTCTCAAGGAATTGGCAGGCAAAGGTTCCTTTCCTAATGTAATGAAGTCATCACATGCTAAAACGTTATCTGCAAAAAAAAAAAAAAACGTTCCAACAAAGTCAAATACCATGGGGAAGACATTTGAAATATGCATAATGTAGTAAGGAAAATTTGCTTGCAAATCAAATTGTTGAAAATTTCATGTGTATTAAATATTATATATGATATTTAATATTGAATGGAATAACCCAGGGATTCTTTTTTTTTTTTAAAGAGGAACAGACAGAGAGAACAAGAGAGAATCAACTTTATTTAGTTTTTCACATGACTTTCGTTGCTCTGACACTTAGTTGTGTATGTGGTGCTGGGGTTTGAACTCGTGTACTTGTGCATGCCAGGCAAGTGCTGTAACCACTGAACTATTGCTCCACCCCTCAGGGATTCTTTTAAATTACTTTTAGTTATCATTTCTGCAAATCTAGTTTTCAACATAGTCAATATAAAACACTTTTATACAAATTGTGTAGTTACTTAGACAAAACATTTTGATTCTTTCCACTTAGTATCTTAGTCTTCTTTGTGAAGGTATTGATTGTAATAGAAATGCTATCAAAATGACAGACATTACATGGTCTTAAACGATGTTAGCACAAGTGAAGCTAACAATGTGCCCAGCATATTTCCCCTTTTGCTATATATTTCTATCTTAATCACAGATGCGTAAAAAATACCAACATTATTTCATCTGGCAATTGATGAGAATTTTTATTTATGCTCACACTATAGATTTGCCTCAGTTACTGGAATTATTTTAAGGGCTTTAAATAATAAAATAGTTTTAATTTCTAGAATCATTTCATTGTATACAAGTGATTAGAATGAATGTGTCCAACCTTTTGGTAATATAATGATTGAAAGTATACTTCCCCGTGCACAGAGATGCTGAGTTTGCTCTTGGTTGATTCCATGTTGCAGTTCTGTTTTATTAAAAAATGATTCACTTGATCAATTTGTATCAAACCATTCTACTATTAATAGCATTTTAGTAAAAACTGAATTGTGCTGAATTCAGTAATTTGTCAAATGCATAATTAGAAGAGTTTAAAGTCTTTATTAGATCTCCCAAAAATTAAAGATAAGAATATCATCATCTTATAAGCATTTCACTCAGATACACTGCGATTGAGGATGGACCATCATTTCCGTCTTCTGATTTTGTTACCAGTTTAAAATCATACTAGATTCAGTGTAGAAGTTTCAGAATAGTTGATAAATTTCCAATCTACAGACTATGTAAGAAGTCAACTCCAAAGGTGTTCTTATAAACCCTCTAAAAGTGGCTCCTCCCTGGCAACTTAGCTATGCCCTTCTACATTGAAGTTTAATTATCTTACCCAATTTTCTGAAAAAAAGAATCACAAACACAAAATAATTGCTGTCTTTGATATTCAAAGGGAGGGAGTAATCTGCTATATATTATTTTGCATTATTCCTTGGGATTTGGATAAGTTAACTGTCTCTACCAAAAAAAAAACAGCTCTGCCCATGGAACCTGGAGAACTAGACTTCTGAACTTGGGAAGCAGAAGTCAGACATGGAAGGCCTGGTAGCAGCATCTTATAAACCTGGCCAATGTGTTGCCCAGGAAAGGAATGCACTGCTATAAATGAAGGCACTTGGAGGCTAAAGGTCATGGTATGTAATTAGCACAGGCCATTTAGAGAAGAATAAGAAAATAATGTTTTACAAGCTGGTAGAAAAGAGAAGCAAATAATCATTTAAATGTTCCAATTGAGAGTTCCGTCAGTGTGTGTGGTTTATTTTATAAGCAACAATTTTTATTGGTAAAAGGCAAAGCAATACTGGACAATCAATTTTCGTGGGTACATTGCTCTGTAAGCTCTAGGCCCCCTTCCCCGTGAGCTGTTGCCGTAAGTTTTATTTCCAACAATATAATTTTTTTGACTCTAAAACTCCTTATGACACTGGAGAAAATGATATGCAGAATAAAATGAAACACAAAAATATCTTTAAATCACGGAAGATATTTTGGAGCAGTTTCCAAAAGGATAGTAATAGAGTATTCTCATTTGTAAAAAATAAGATATTTACAAAGGAAGCAATACCAACTATCTTTTTCCTGGACAGCCTAGCCACCTAGTTAGTGCTTAAGTGACTCATAAATGTCACTCTTAGGAATATTCAGTTGCCCATTTCATTTAAAAGAAATTAATTTTCACTTGTACATTTGGTATTGCATCTGTCTTACTGTTTGGTAAAGGAAATGACTACCATAATAAGCAGAGGCAAATTAAAGGTCTGGCCAAGGGAGCATTCTGGTCTTGAGTGCGTGCTCATAATCACACTTATTGGATTTTACATACACAAAATTGAGATATTAATGTAAGGCTTTTTCATCCTCATCATTCAAATATTGGGCAAAACATATTTATATGTATATATATATATGTATATATGTTAATTGACAATGAAATATGATAACTTATCAAATCAAGGCACTCATTTATTCTAACCAGGGTGCTAAACATGCGCTACCACTGACTTTGAAATTCTAGGCAGAACAACATATATCATGTCATATACCGAAATTATAATAAGGCATAAGTCTTCATTGTGCTGCATCTACACAGCTAGTAAATCCGTAGTTATTTCTATTCCGGGTGCAAGTTGCACTTTATTGTGTTTTTACTTTGAAGAACTTGTTTTTGGTGATCTCATCACAGAAATCTCAATCTTTTTGTCAAAGTGGAGAATGGCAGAACACCCTACTGGTGAGGACACTGTGAATTTATTAAGATGGAAACCGGGGAACTGGTTTCCATTCTTTGTTTCCTATAGTGGGTAGTAAAAGGAACAAATTAATGGAGTGAAACCCGATCCCTCAGCTGCTGAATTCCAAGGAACCAATGTGATACTTAATTACTTACAGATATTGAGCCTTTTTTACCCCTAATTTTAATTTTCTTCTCCATTTTTTTCATTCTTTCTTTTTTCCTGTTTTGTGTTTTCAGTTAAATCTTACGGGACAAATTTATGTAGTCAAAAAACCTAATGACATGATGCACAAGACCCATGTACAAAGGCCACTTTTGTGACTTCATGACATTTATTTTATGCATAGATCCCCAAACATTTAAGAATGGGTTGTGTTTAAATCATCTCCCATCTGTGCTTCATTCATTTCTGGATTTAACATTTTATCTTCACTAGAATATCTAAATGTGTGCTAAATGATGTAAGCTGGACACTTTCATTTGTGTTCCCTGATAGCTAAAATTAAATAGAAGATGCACACATTATATCACCCCAAGTTTTAGGTGCACCGAATACAATGTCATAAATTTAATTGAAGCTTTACTATATTTTTGTTCTCAATTAATTCCACAAGATCTCTGTCACGCTCTTCTATATTAACTTCGTATGAGAAGAAGAATAAAGTAAGATGCTGACCACACAATTGGTCAGGACCACGCATGTTGTCCACTAATGATTCTGAAAGTGCTTCACGTAGAAGATGCATCTTCCCCTAGCAGGACTGTGGATTCCATAAACACAAGAGTTAAAAATTTCTTCAAGGGCTGGAGCAGTGGCTCAGCGGTTACAGTACTTGCCTGGCATGTGCAAGTACACAAGTTCAAACCCCAAAACCACGTACACTGTACACCGTGAAGTGTCCCAGGAATGAAAGTCATATGAGAAACTAAATAAAAAGAATTGCTTCTCTCCCTCCCTCCCTCTCTCTCTCTCTCTCTCTCTCTCCCTGTCTCCTCTTTAAAACAAAACAAAACAAAACTTCAATGCCTGACAATGTGTTGAGCCAAAACTGAATCCATTGCATTTACTAATACTTTAACTAGGCAACTCAGCTGTAACTCTCTTGGTATTATGAAACCCAAAAGATAGCAAAAATAAATATGGAATTTATTGCCTTAAGAGTCTGACGAACAGACTGTAAAAATCATGTACAGTCATGATAAATTCAAACAGATATATGTGGGTGTGTGGGTGTGTGGGTGTGACTATTTGAGCAGTAGATCATCCAGTTTAACAAATATCAATTTATAAATGCAATGCATGCATTTTGATGTAATTTTTGTTTCTGTTTTAAAGGGAGAGGGACAGTGAGAGAAAGAGGGAAAAAAAGGAGAGAAACCATTTTTATTTAGTTTTTCATGTGGCTTTCTTTGCTCCAAGACTTTGCTGTGTACTTGGTGCTGGGGTTTGAACTTGTATATTTGAGCATGCTGGGCAAGCAGAGAGCCTCTGCTCCAGCCCCTTGATGTAATTTTTAAGTGTAATAAGGAAAACAAAATGTATCTGTCAAGCTAACACCGGAGAAATAGTATAAATAATTTTTTATCTTTTATTCCAGGCATATATATATGTGTGTGTGTGTATACATCTATCTATATAATATATATATATAATATATATATATATAATATATATTTGTCTTTATGATATTTGTACATTTTACAACTGTAAATTACATTGGAAATGCACTTTGAGTATGTGTTTTTTCATGTACCTGTATAATGATAATTTTCTCAGTTGAATTCATAAACTATCTTACACTCATTCCAGGTTGTCAAAAATGAATATGATTATTTATTTGTCCATGTTTACTTTTCCACTTGCATTTTGTTCATTTCTCTAAGAAATACAGTATGATATCATTCAAAGATAATGTCTGCATTTGCTTCTTTGATTGTTTCACGCTGGTAAATTTCGAGAACTCAACTCACTAGTTTAATTAATTTTGGAAGGTTATGCCAATAACTTTGAATGCTGGGCACGCCTGAGTGGAGGAGGTCTGTTGTGATTCCTCTCTGTCCTTTTCTACCTCAAATATCCACATGGCTCTCATCATTATCTTCTGCTATTGAATGCTACAGGAATTTCTGCTGGAGATCCGTCTTTCTCTGTTAATTCTTACCCTTTGCAGTTTTCTCCAAAAGATGTAATCATCTAGAACAGCAGGTCCCTACAGAGAACGGAGACATTTGCTTTCAATCAAAAGGCAGAGTTTATGTTAAACTCAGTAAACAAAATCAGGGGATCATCTAAACAACAATTTGTGCATATCATTTTCATTTTTTGCTGACACTTTGACTCTGGTATTGATCTTTCTCCAGGTTGTGACATGAAGAGGGCAAAGGGCAGAGTTCAAAAGTGGCTCTTTGCCTCAAGGTTTATTGAAAATAAAGCATCAGCGGAAGTCCTCTGAAGTAATTTGAGGAAATCTGTTCCTTCTAGGAAGGATGTCATTATTCAGTTTCTAAGGTTAATTCTGCTTAGAGGAAAGTAGCAAAATTTAAAAAAAAAGTCTGGAATCTTTAGGAAAGTAGATAGCATCTACACAAATGTGTAACTTCATGCAGCTATGTGCGATTTCCAAGGACAAGCATCTTACTCTATGTTGAACATCCCTTTACCTATACACCATCCAAATATCACAACCACAGCCCCACACTGCCAATCACAGGGCATAAGGACAAGAAACAGTTGTCCAATGAATAAAAAAATGACCATTGAAAAGTGCATTGTTTTTAATTGCTTTAGATGACAAAAGGGACTTTTACCAATCAGTTCAACAATGGCTTGTCTTTACAAAGCTAAAAGTGTTCATTGTTTTATTGTCACTTTGCAAATTATTACATTGCTTTCTTGTAAACACTTGCTGGGAATGTTTCCATACCCAAGCTCACCAAAGGCAGAGCTGGTTTTAATTTTTAAAGATAACCAAAAACATACAGAAAAGCCCTCCGAGCTTGACTTGATATGGTTTTATCTTAAGATTCTCCGTGCAAATATTAGGAAGTGTCCATCCAGCTTAGGAGAATTTTACCAGGCTCCGTGAGGTCAGACTGCAAATCAGGCGAGCAGACAAGAACTTCAATAATCTTTTTTCCCAGCGTCATGTAGTAGATCCTGGTTATTTTCAACCAAATTAGACATCATTTTGGATGTTTACTCTCCCAATTATCTGCTTTTTCCTAATCCTTCTAAGTTTCTTTATGATTTTGTTCAAAACTTCTCTAAGTTTCTGGTTACTGAGTAACTTCAGTGTAGGCTGTTTGAACTCTCCAGCACGTATAAAAGGGAGACACGAAATCATTTATGTAAGAAGAATCCAGCTAACAGCCACCCTCTTGCAATCTGAATTCCTATGGAATGGTGTAAAAATGAATACAGAAAATTAAATTAAAAGCTAAGGAAAATCTAAACTACTTTGATCCATTCTCCTACAATATTGATATGTTAGGTTTAGGGGCCCCCTATTTGGGAGGAGCTTACATTTTAATGATAGCAACATATCATAAAAAAGTAACGAAATAATCAAAAGAGAAAATTTCATATACTGCTAAAAGCAACGAGGCACTAAACAGACTTATGTGTGGAAATAAGTGTTGTTTTAGAAAGTGTGATCAGGGGCTGGAGTGGTGACTCAGGAGTTGGAGCACTTGCCTGGAATGCACGAGGACCCAAGTTCAAACCCCAGCACCATGCACACAAGGAAGTGTTGGAGCAATGAAGGCCACAAGAAAAACTGAATAAAATTTATTCTCTCTCTCTCTTTCTTTCTTTCCCTGTCTCCCTCTCTCTCTCTCTCTTTTTTAAGAAAAGGAAAATGTAGTCAAAAAAGAACTCATAGAGCCAATGGTGCCTAAGGTGAGGCTCAGAGGCTCTTTGGGAAGACAAGACTGGGAGAAACTACAAGAAGCGTAAAGCTCTGTCTGGAATAAGGGGTGAGATTTTGGATGTTGTTGATTTGCCCTGTTTTTGTTTTTCCTTCTGGGAATCAGAAAGAAAGTCCAAATTTTCAGGATGCAGGAAATGTAGAGACGCAGGGAATGGCATGGATGGACAGTGAGCTGGGAACAGACTGGATTCTCAGCTCTGTAAAAGCAATGACAAGCCACCAAACAGTGGACTTAACTGATTGTACTTAAACCATTGTTATCATTCCCGTTGTAGAGCTGAATGTGGATTGTGGGAGAAATGAGCAGAGCAGAGGGACCACATGAGGGTATGATGGGAGTGTAGTAGAAGAGCTAAGCAGCAGCCACCTGCATGAGATGCAGGTGGGATAACAAGCAGCGGAGCGTTCATACGAGGGACTCCATCAACTCGAGCACACCAATTCCAGATTTCTATTCTGCCATCCCCAGTGGGTGGAGGAAGGGAGAAGGAAAGGTCCTTTCTAAAACATGTTGCTTCCAAATACCAGTGATGAGAAATGATGCACACAGCTAGCCTTGGTCTCTGGAAGGATTTGGGTCCAGTTAAATGTGGAGCAGGTGTTACAGCCTGCATACTACCCCTTGAGGACGTGATTGTGAGTAAAATCAATAATTAATAGGGGCAGAGTTGAAGGATGGAGGTGGCAGCCCAGAGTTACTGAATTACCGTGCAAGGGAAACATCCTGTGTTGGGAATTCTTGCCATATTAGGCAGTGGGTGCCTGGTGATGACTTACCTGTTAAGAAGACTCTTCAGCCACAGAATCCTACATGACAACTCCAGGTGAAGCATGTGGAGGAATTCACCTTCTCCACGTAGTCCATCATGTGACCAGCTAATGTTCCTCTCACAGTGACACTTAGATGCCAGTCTCCTTGCAAACATGAAGTCATTGATTCCTTACATCAGAGGGCACCTTCATGAAACAAGGAGAAAGTTGGGAGAAATCTGCAGAGTCCGTATCCAAATAAGTGAACACAAATATCAGAGTCGGGGACCTGAATTATATATTTTGCCACAGAAGTATAGACTCACTGTGATGGACACAGGTGGGTGAAATTTCCATTTTTATTTTGCCCATGAAGTTTCATTGTGTGGTGTCATGGTTTAGTACTTGGTCTCTATAGTCCAAGAGATGAGGGCTTCCTTTCCAATTGTGAATAGTTCACATGTGACTTAATCTCACTGAGATTCAGCTCTTTATATGAAAATAAGGATTGATGAGATGACATATTTTGTTGCATTTTAGTAAGATCAATAGTTTTTGCTTATTGAATAGTTACAGTGTGCTAGACTGTTGTAAGCAGTTTCTAAGTGTTAACTCTTTTAATGCATTTGAGAATCTCAAAATGGAGATGTGAGTGTTATTATTTCTTTGTACAGGTGAGGAAACTCAGACAAAAATAATTTGAGCAACTTGCAGGAGTGAACTCTGCTACCTAGAGCTAGAGTGAGGGTCGGACTCCAGGCTGTCTGGCTTCCAATGTGAGCTGCATGCCTTCTCCCTGTTTAAATGAAATATTGCCTGCAGAGTGTTTGGCACACATGCATGCAATAAATGTCACTTATTATTTTTATTTTGCATTTTCTTATCACTTTATTTTGACTTCAATGTGGGAGAGGTGATTATCCAAAGATGTGAATTATCCAAGGATTGTGATAGTCAGAAGCAGAGGAAATATTAGATTTTTCTTAGTGGGAGGAGGATTAAAGATTCCCAGCACTTGAACCAGTCCAGAGCAAGAAACAAATGTCCGTAAGCTGTCTTTGCTCCACATCTGTTTTTATTTTTCATTTTATCAGCCTGCTCTTTCATGACAGGATTTTGCAATATTCAGCTCCCCTGGTGACTTACAGAATATCAAGGGAAGAGAGAATAAAGAAAAAGCTTTTAGCCAACTTCAGATTTTCCTTCCTTAAAACTGAAGATAAGCTCTGGCTGGACACATGAGGTCGGCTGAAAAGGCCAATTCATGCATCTCCCAGTTATCAGCTCAAGCGGAGGAATGCTGGCTTCACCAGTGCCCAGCATTGTGGATACTCCTTGTCCCAAAGGGTCAGGATGGTGGTGTGTGAAGATAAGACAAGCGCGGAGCAGAGGGCTGCCCAGATACAGCACAGTTTTTCTCCACTGGGGAGCAGGTGTGGGCATCTTTGTTAGGTGACACCTGTGTCAGCACCTCAAGGTTGGGGGTTGATGGTAACATGACGAGGACAGGGTAGAGGTATACAGATGCCATGTTTATCTCCTGCAAGACCAGCTGCTCTTTCATGAACCATAAGCAAGGAATGACCCCTGACCTTTGGTTTCTTTTAAGAACTTATGTAAACCATACAAAAAAAAAAGCCAGGCTAGGACTTTCAACAGGCAGAAAGCCCCTACTAGGAATGAACAGCCCATGTTCAGGTAGGTACCAGATCTTTAGTAGAGCTTTGGAGGTAACGGTCACCTTACATGAAACGTTTATGAGTGGTTGAGGATTGTTTAGAACAGTGTCTAGCACACTTTCCTAAATGGAGAACGATCAGCTCCAGATGCTCACCTTCTGCTCCGGGAGCCGAAACCAAACCACATCTCATCTACCAGAAAAGCCCACCAGAGTTAAATAAGAAGTGACTCCAGGAAGAGTTCTCCTCTGGAATTCAAAAATGTAGCTGTCAGCCTGGGGGAAGCTGCTCAGTGGTACAACACGTGCCTTGCATGGACAAGGGTCTGGGTTGGATCCCCAACAACACAAAAGTAACAAATATAAAAAACAAAAGAAGGCAGGCATAAAGTAAATAGATTTTATCCTAGCAGTATTTTTGTATTATAAAATCCACAAGTGGAGTATTATACAAGAAAAAGAAAAATTTGTACTGTGTTCCATTATACTGAAATTTGGGGGTTTAGTTTTTAGAAGATATAGCATTAAGAAAACTAATAAAAACATTTTATTCAAATATAGTACTATTATACTATAGCTTCCTATCCATATAAGGATGAAGCATTATAAAAATGTGTTTTAAGACCAAGATGCATGAGTAGGGGTCACTTTTTTTTAATCACTTCCTATTCACGAGAGATCTGGAGATGGTGGACACAGGACATATAGCAGATGGATCAGTTTCACGAACTCAATGGCCCACGACAGGAAGACATCACATCCCCAGAGCCATGCAACAGTGGCACTCAGAATAGAGTGACCTGAGGTCTGTGAGAGGCACACTTCACCAAGAGAATGAGGTCTCCAGTGGGGAGTGTGGTGTGGACAGGGGGCCTTCACTGTGGGACCTGAGTACAGGGGAACCACACACTGAGGCCATCTGGGACACTCTTAGAGTTTTAGCTCACAAGCCAAGGTGAGTGTTGGGTGCCCAACACTGGACCTTAATTTTAGTCCTTATGCTGTAAAATACCAATGTCATCCTCACTGTGGGATGATATAACTTGGTTAATTTTCTTACAGAATTCCTAGTCTCTTCAGATCTTCCCTCCCCGCCTGAAGTCTCCCCGAAGGGTATTTAACTTTGGGATTGATTCTTTGATAAAATAGGAACAAAAAGATATTTCTTTGCATTCATGCCCTGCGCACTACCTTTGGCCATGTACCCTGCTTCGGCCAGTGGGACCATACAATGTGACAAAGACTTGAAAAATGCATTTCCATTGAGATATCCTACATTTCAATCTTGGAAATCACACACACACACACACACACACAAATAAATTTGTGCCAGCCTTCTGGAATGTGAAGGAACATATAGAGAATTGAGGCACCTTATCTGACAGGTGGCCAACTTCTAGACAAGTACACAAAACCACCCTAGGCCCTCCAGCTACTAATTAGCTTATTGGCAACCTTGAGAAAGCCAAGTGAGATCAGCTGAGCCAGCCTGTAACAAAGAACTTCCATGCTGACCCACAGAAACATAAGCCAAATAAATGGTTGTTCTAAGCCACTACAGTTTCAGCAGCTTGTTACACAGCACAAGCTAACTGGTACAACCTATGGCCAGCATGCTGGTAGCAAGCTAGAAAGACATTTAAACATCCAGAATACCAACTTGTAATCAATACTGATTTGCCACATGGTGCTCTGATTGATAACTGGGGACTCTTCCTGATGTCCCCAGGTCAGAGACCATTTGATTTACTCTCTCAAGAGAATTCATTTTCAGCATTCAGCTGACATACTAAGGGGACAAACTGAAGGCTGTCCTGACCCCTGACCAGCAAGAGGATCTAGCTATGTGTTTCTTCTTTCTCAAATTGTTAAATGAATCCTCTTTGCAATACTTCCTTTGCCCTCATTTCCAGAAATTCTTTTGTTACTAGTTCAAATTTTGGGGAGGTTCTGCAGTGTGCATGAGGCTGATTCCCAGTTCTTCCCTGTATCAAATTGGCATTCACCTTTGTTCTGATCCTGGCTAAGAAATTTTTCACTATTCTACCTTATTTTTCTGCCCTTATACACAATTATTCTAACACTCTTGTCCCACTATGCATCTATTGTCTTTATTCTTGTGAGATTTCCCCCCATTCTGATTTTTTAAATTATTATTCTGGTGCTTTTGAAAGAAATCTAGTCCTATGCATGTATTCTTCTGTCTTTAACCAAATTTGGCTTCTACTTTCAACGGTGCTCCGTAAGGGAAATTTAGGTGACACATTTGAAATGTGAACCAAAGACCAGCACAGGGCATGGAAGAGCAGCGATAGCTGTGTAGAAATATTTCTTGTGCAGATATTTGTATAAGAAGTCTTAAGGGAACTAAGAAAGTTATATACAAAAATGCATCCTGCCAGGACAATAATGAAAAACACACTTTTATTAAAACCAAGTGACAATGGTAATTATGCACTCTTTTGAAATGTTGATTTTAACCCAAATTGTGAATGATAGCCAAAATAAAGTTAAATTAAATGTTGGTGTTCATTCAGAAGTAAAAGAAACCCTGATCCACTGTTTCTGTCCCAACTCTCTGCGATAGTGGGAAAGGCACTTGACTTTCTGAAATTCACTTGATGGGGAAAAATTAATTTATTTCTTTAATTTCAAGGTCAATCACAGTTTTGCAAATTTATCTTTTGACAAAAGAAAATGTGAACTTGTTTGAATGTGTTAGTATAAAGAAATGACCTTTATGTTTGATAATAAAGTCACCACTGTGTTTATTTCCTGATAGTTACTTAACACATCTTTGCAATCTCTTTTGCAGTTGCAAAAAAGAATGTCAGTCTGTCGATCACATGAACTCAGACAATTCAACAGTGAAATCAACAAGCACCAGAAATATGAAAAGTATCAGTGATTCCAATTCTATAATAATGTTCTGATGGTCACTATATTGATTGATTGATTGATTGATTCTTTAATCAGTTAACTCTAGCAAACAAAACTGCAAATCCTACCACAGAAGGTCTGTACACACTCCTGGATAAGAATTGCCTGATGAAGTTTCCTTGCACAGAGTTCAATTGATTGGTGGTAGATTTGCAAGTTTTTGAAATAAGAGAACAGAGGGAGGAAGGAAGTAATTTAAGGACGTGGTTTCTAATTTGCAATGCCCATTTGTAATATTCTTTGGGGTAATTTGCTGATGACAGAAAAGCTTAAGGAGATAGATCAAGCTAATTCATTAACTGTTGTATCTTCTCGGAGAGGATTAAAGAAGGGGGAGGAACAGGTCTGCAGAATTTCAAGGACCAAGGAATTTCTGCAGATTCAGTCTGGGGACAAAACTAACAAACGAAAGTGATGGATGGTCTGGCTGAATCAGACTTCTCAAGTCCCATCCCAGGAATAAATTTTTTAAAGTCTTAATAGTAATAATAACAACAACAGTAACTTCAAAATGCATTAATCACTTCCCACATGTTAATTTTTTAGTGTTTTGGAGGTTTAATCTTTTTTTGTCTGAACCCTTAGGAAGGTTGTGTTATTTCATTTCCTTATTTGAGAATATTGAGACACAGAGGTTAAGTAATTTGGGCACATATTAGGAAGCAAACTTAGTCCATCTGACCTAAGAACTTAATTATACTTTAATTTATGTAAATCTTGCCTGGTGAAATGCTTTGTTTCCCTATCTTCCCAGTAAAGTTCCTATCCAAGATTAAATCATGCAGTTGAAAGGGGTTAATATAAGACAGGAAGAAAATTAGGAAAAGGAGAACTGAAGCATAAATTCAAAATATCTAAGAAACATGGATTCTTACGACCATAATCATGGTAATACAAACCACCACTTTGTCAGTTTGACCTTCGAACAAGCTTGCTCGACGTCTTTCAACCCCAGTGCTTTCGTTTATACTCTTGGGCATTATCAGATTAATGAAATAACACAGCACCAGAAAGTGGATCAATAAAATTATGATGATTGTATTACAAAAGTTAGGATTCAGAGGTTTTCTCACGGAGCTAGAGCACTGGCTCAGCAGTTATGACGCTTGCCTGGCATGTGCAAAGACACAGGTTGGAACCCCAGCATCACGTACACAACAAAGTGTCAGAGTAACAAAAGTCACATAAAAAACTAAATAATATCGATTCCCCCTCCCTCTCTCTCTCTCTCGCTCTCTCTCTCTCTCTCTCTCTCTAAATTTCTCTTCAAGGAACCGGGTGCAAGTTATGGAAAAGAGTCATGTTCTATGAAAATTGCTCTTAAGATCTCCATAGCACTTTGGAAGCATCTGCGACTTTGCCACTCCAGAGGTGTCTGCAGAATATTAGCAGCAGCACCCATGACAGGCATGCACAAGCAGAAAGCCCAGCCACACTTCAGACCTACACAACTAGATCTGTTTTTGACCAAAAAATGTCTAGGTGAACCGTTAGCCGTTTAAAATTGGAGAAGCACTGCTTTAGAGATTGGATAAGTGCTTGTTGGATTGGATAAACAAGCAGAGGAATCTAGTGAAAATGGTAGATTTTCAGTACAATTAAGGACCAGAACCAAAGAATTACAGAAGTTGTTGGGGAAAGAGGTTGGTGTATTTTGTTGTTTTCATTTCTTTTCTTTTTTAAAAAACAAAGAGAAGAAGAAAAATAAAACAGGGAAGAAGAGAAATAGTGTAGGAACAAGATACACTATATAGACCTGGGTCCCTGAGGTCTAAGTCAGAAGGAAAAGGAGTGGTGGACGTGTCATTCTGATATTATACTTCTTCCAGGATCTAGGGGAAAGGACATATTTCCAATTCATCTTATGGGAAGCTGAGAAAGTTAAGGAGTAAATGACGAATACACGAGTGAGAAAGGGAGGTAGAAGAGTTGTAAGTGGAGAAGTCAGTAGGTTGGAAAGAAGGGAAGTAGTAATTGCAGAAATGAAGATGGTCCTGGGGACTAGGACATCCGCCGCAGGGTTTCCCTGTCCCACTGTGCAAGGCCTGAAAGACTGAGCAGCCTCCATCAGAGGTAGAAGGGTGAAGCAATGTGGAGACGCTGCCTTTTCTATGAGCAATTGTGGTTGGCAGCGTGGGGTTCCCAGGGGCAGTGCCAGGGTAAGGTGTGGCAGGATAGGTGGGGGGGGGGCGAAAGAGAAGCCTGATGGAAGGAATTACGTAGATCAGAATGTGGAAGCAACTAGGGGAGGGCAGAAATTAGCAAAGGCACAATGCACTGGGCTCATGACAGAGCAATAGCTGTGGAAGATGTTTGGCTGAGTACCCAGGTGCTGCGGAGATTCTAATTGTCATCTGCATTTGGCAAAAACTAAAGGAAGTGGAGCAGAATTCTAGAAAGAGAGGGAAGTAGAGTTCTTTCTGAGTACAAAGTACTTCAGGACCTCAGGTTAGAAAAGGGGGACTTGATGGGGCTGGAGCGATGGCTCAGTGGTTGCTGTGCTTACCTGGCGTGCGTTGAGGACACGAGTTCAAACCCCAGCACTGCTTACACAGCAAAGTGTCAGACCAATGAAAGCCACATGAAAATCGAAATAAAATTGATTCTCTCTTTTTCTCTGTTTCTCTCACTGTCCCTTTCTCTTCCTTAAAACAAAAAGAAAAGAAGAGTGGGCCTTGAAAACCCAGATGCCCCTCACTGGATGAATGGATCCAAAGACTGTGGTATATTTATACCATGGAATTTTACACAGCAATTAGAAACAATGATATTGCAGCCTTTGAGGGTAAATGGATGGCTATGGAAGAAATTATGCTGAGTAAAATCAGCATAACCCAGAGAACCAAGGGTCGAATGTCTCCACTCATCTGTGGAGGTTGGGACTAGACCTTGGCCAGTGAGAAAGTTGGTCTATTATCATGTGTTAAATCCAGATAAGATGTAATGCTATACAACATAATCCTTTTTTAGAGATATTGTGGGAAGGGGAAGGGAGGGATAAGGGTGGATAATTGGGGGGGACACCCCTAGGGGTAATTGTAATATCCTGAATCTATACACATTTTATATGATTTTGTTAAAAACTTGTATGGTTGCTCAAGAAAAAATTTTTTTAAAAAATCACATGGGGTTTGAACAACCTGGGCATCCCTAGCCTCGAAATGAGGCAACTGGTTCAACTGGCCCATGCAGCCATCTGAAATGACAGAAATGACATTAGCATGGGTCAGCCCTTCTCCTTTTGCAGTTCTATGCGCCCCCTTTCTATAATGATACAAACTGAAAATGCTCACAAAATCAAAGCAGGAAGCTAACAGAGTAGGTGAAAGAGATGAAGGGCTAGATCCTTCCAAACAGGAAAAGAGATGAAAAGAAAGGAGAAAAACAAACCAACATTAACAACAACAAAATTGCCATCAAACAAGCAAAAAGATATATATATATATATATACATATGTATATGTGTGTGTATATATATATGTATATATATATACATATATATATCTCAAAACCTCTCTTATGTCTTTATCTTCTGTTTTGTATTTTATTTATGTTTAAATATTTTCAAAATGAAATTTCTTTAATTTGTACATCTATGCCATGAAATCATGTGCAGACATTGAAATGATTTTGTAACAATGCAAAACTATTCATAGAATATAGTTAATCCAAATGAGGCTGTAACAGTGGTTCGATTTATGGTTTGATTATGACCCTTGCTTCTCTGCCATTGTGACCTAATTTTATTCTTTCTGCAAATTTTCTTTTTTTTTAATATTTTTATTGTTTCTTTTTTAGATAGAAATGGCATTAGAAGATACCGTCATATAGTTATAGAAGCATGGTGTATCGCTTTATTGAGTTCAGTCCTCACTATTTCCCCTTCCCCTCTCTGCTATGCTTTTTAGACATACTTAACAATAGAACGTACATAATTATAAAAGCATGGAGTATAACTAGTTCCAATTCAGTCCCCGGTAATTCCCCTTCCCCTCCCTTACCCCACCCCCTCTTCTTTCTACATATACATGATAATAGAATAATCACTGACGTAGTTATAAAAGTATGCAATATAACATATTCAATTCCATCCCCAGTATTTCCCCCTCCCCATTCTCTACCCTCTACTCTACTGGTCTTTCTCTTATTTACTAATAGATTTTTAAAAATTTAGTGACCTTCAGGGTTTTTAGAGACAGGAGGCAGAATATAGAACACGTGCAGATGTTCCCACCTTGAAAGCAAACCCTGTGCTGTAGCGTATGTTTCTATCCATCTGAGACCACCCAGACTTTCAAGGAGAATTTCCTACCAACTAGATTTGGGAAAATGAGAATTTGCCCAGCATTGCTCTTCAGGATCTGCTTGCAATTCTTTTCCTTTCTTCCCAACCCCTAAGGAATTTTGAGTCAGTGTTCTTTCTCCACATCTCCCTAATATTCAACATTGCAGAAATGGGAGTTTTGAAATGATCACCTGGACAAAGACATTTGTGAAGCATAAGCCCTCGGAGAAAAGTAAGGCTACGTAGCGCTTTGAAAAACATCACCAAACAGAAGTTAACACAGAATCACAACAGCAAACTGACCTGAACCCAGGGTGTGGATGAACTGGATAGCACTGGCTGAAACTCAGCAGTCACAGTCCCTCCAAACTCTTAGATGGCAGACCTCATTTCAGCATGCCCGCCCTCCTGCATTTAGGAGAGTATCTGTTTTTAGCAGTGTCTATTATACAGGATATATTTTCTAAGTATTATATGTCAACAGTGATGTCAGTCTTCATCCAGCTCAATTGTCAAGCATAATTACCCTTTTGGCAGGTTTTTCCTCCATCTAAAGTTTCCAGAAAGCTTCAATAAATGTGCCATGTTCATAAACGTATCTGGTTATTACGTGACACCTCAACTCCACCCCCCCAGAATGTGGACTTCTGGTCTCTGTTCTTCCCACAGAACACTGAAACAGAAGCATATTGACACAAGCTTTTGATTCTCTTTCTTCTATCTCATTATTTCCAGCACAAATGAAGACATTTTATCTCTAAATTATGCCACTGAAAAAGCTGAAAGTTTTTTTTGGTGTATTTTATATGTTGATATATAAAATGTAATAAATATATGCATGTATTAACCATGCATATTTTAATGTTTTATAAGATCAGTGCATGCAAAAGTGAGAAATTTAAAAAGAACAAATAAGTTTTGGGTGAAAATCAGATTTTTTTCTTGCCAAGGACTTCCGGCCCTCTACTTAACCAGCACAGATACAATCATCCCCACTTAGCTGTTGTGTTTCTGAGGATAAGATAGTCATATGCCAAAATTGGCATAACACTCCTTTTAAATAAAATTTGAATTTTATACATGTCTTTTGGTAGTGTTCACTTTTCACTTTATGACAGAAGTCAGTTCTTATTGGGATCTACATATTTTCACTCTTTTTTTTATAACTGTAGCTCTGTATTATTCCATTGAATGGCATTAGCATTATTTATGAATTCTCTGTTCCTAGATAGTCAAGTTGCTTTTTGAGCTTTCATTCTCATAGCAAGCAGACATGCACACTCATGTACATAAGTTCTCATGCACATCTAATCTAAAGCAAAGTAGAATTCTCTACAAAAATATGTCCACTAAAATTTGATAACTTTTGACAACTTTCCTTCATAAAGGTTTATACTCCCGTCATGTATGCATGGCATGGCAGTTCTCCACAATCTTCTAATATTACACACACTTTCTGCTCCGTGTTAAATTAATTTATATTAAGAGCAGAATCTTATAATTTCAATTTCACTGTTTGCCATTTTCCTTGTTAAATTCAAATTTGTCTTTAAACTTCTAGAAGATCTCTATGCTAGTCCCTTAACCATATTTCTACCAGATAGTTTGGTTTTCCTTTTTCATGTTAATAAAATTAGCTCCTTTCTTCTGTAAGTGTTGAAAAATGTGTTGTCCATCTTTTAACTTAGTTCACATATTATTAATAGCTTTGTTGTTCTGGGATCATCCCAAGGGAGACACATAATAAAGAGAAATTTACAGCTGTTAGTTCATGGGAAAACTGGGAAGGACCTCTGTCTTTAAAAGTGCCACTCTCTTCCCGGCTGCAAGTTGCTGCTATGTTCTGGGAGCCAATAAACCCTTCATGGGACAGCCATTGTCCCAAACTCCAACTTGTCATAGGGTTGATATAGATATATCTATATATATATATAGCTTAAGCCTTCATCCAGTTAAATTGCAAGAAAATACAGTAGAATGATTCCACCACGTTGTTTTCTCCAAGTAGGGTTTTAAATCCTTAAATAAAGTTTTCATGTATAATTTTGATGAAATCACTGGTTTTGAAGATCTGCACTGGAATAAAAGCACAGAGACTGGAAATGAAAGGATGAATTTTCTAGACAATATTAATAAAAACTTAACCTTGTTCAAAGATTGATCAGGTGACCAGCCGCATAGTGGTG
Source organism: Aplodontia rufa (assembly GCA_004027875.1). Classification (NCBI taxonomy): domain Eukaryota; kingdom Metazoa; phylum Chordata; class Mammalia; order Rodentia; family Aplodontiidae; genus Aplodontia; species Aplodontia rufa. The sequence goes on along the minus strand of PVKS010010043.1, from coordinate 20,737 downwards.
CAGTGAGGAGCCTGGCATGACTCCAGTGCAAAGGCCCCAAGGTAGCTCAGGGGCAGAGCAGTTTCTTGCAGAAAAATGAGAACTGGAGTGAAAAACCTGGAACCAAATTTTTCACATAAAATTCCTTTTAGGCTTAATCGAGTGCTCAATTTTATAGTTTATGCAAGGCATACATTGAATAATTGAGTACAGAAACAAACATTGCAAAGGCCTCTTAGCCTGAAGAATGGGGACGAATTGTGCTGAACCTGCCATCGTGGCTGTGCTGCAATAATGTTGAGATCCCTTATGGAACTGGATCAGCGCGTGCAGCCATGTAACGGTGCCCTGATGATTTGACAGCCAGGCTCCACCGCTGCCTTTGCTGAAGTGGTTTGCGCCAGATGCGGAGACCTGGCTGCACAGAGCAAGCTGACCCAGCAGCTGTGGGAGCTCTCCCTGGCTTGGACCCTTGCTTCTGTCTATGGAAACGTTTCGTGGCTGAAGAAAAGCCTACACAGCAAGCCTTGGGATGCCCACGTTGCTGGCAGAGTCGCCCGAGAATGAATGAAAAGTTCACAGCGCTTCATGGACTTTCACTCTCAGGGCTTTGACACAGAGCCTTTCTGGAGGCACTCCATTGACTTGGACAGGTCGCAAAATACCTGCTACTATGTCATTCAACAGTGAAAACTGATAAATGATGAATGGGATGCGTGCCCATGATGGAAAGAAAGTGAGACTTCTCTACAGCACAATCAGGCTCTTTTAGCACTATGAAATTTCAATAGAGAAGACTTCTTGGGGTTTCAAGTACTTGGCAGTGTCCACTCCTATTTCTACCTCCTTAACAGAAAATATCTCAGAATCCAGTCTACCAAGCACACATCTTCAACCCAGAGGACTCTACAGGGACCATTATTTTTTGATAGTTGGTGGGTCTAATTCTTTATCTCCATGTTTATTTATCTTGGTAAACAAATGTATTGACAAGAATGCAGGTCACAGTGGATTGAAGTATCAGGAGCTATTTGAGAACCAACCCATCTGTCAGTCATCCTGTATGCTGATTCAATTTACGATTATCTGAATCATAACTCCAAGGTGAGCCTGTGTATAAATAAAATCATTTTTACAAGCTTTGATTTTTTTTTCCCTTCCACAGTGATGTAGGTGTATCCTTCAGTTCAGAAAGAACCGAAATTGTTACTCTCATCACTTGGCTTCTTATCCAGGGTTTCCAAGTTTAATATTATCCAAAAGTATCTCACAAAATTACTTACTTACTTATGTCATTTGACCTGGTGCCTGGAACTCCACATTAGCAAGTGCAACATGAGGTTAGATTTATACTTATAGAAAGCATGGACAGTATTCTCTGTCGAGCTCATCTATCCCCAAAACTACCAGTCTCTCCATGCATACAATGGAATTCCCATTTCATTCCAAGTGTCATGCTCCATTAATCCACAGATCTCAAAGCATATCTGACAGGAGTGATGTTGCACATTATAAAATAAGATTTCTCAGACTCTGCCCATCTGTTAGTGATACAGGCACTCTAAATGTCCTGTATATAGAACATACATACGCTTCCTGCATTGCTTACTCCTTCAAATATTTGCTCTTGGCATTGCAAGGTGTCCTACTGTCATAACAGACAAGTCATTCATTAAGCTGTCAGCACCTTGCTACTCTGCTTCCAAAGAAGGCCCCTTTCTGTGTTTTCTGTTTCTTGCTGGATGACCTAGTCACTCATCATGAGCCCCTCTCCTAACGGGTGCAGCTGAGTTGTTCATGTCAACATATGTAAACCAAGGCTCTCCTTCTGCATTTCTAGCGGTCCAACACTTGACTTGTGGAGGCCACTAATGGGTTGGAAAACCAGCTTGCAGTCAGAATAGTTAAATGGGTGTCATTATGATGCAGCTCTTGGCTGGAACATCTAAGGGAAGGGAACTACAGCAAAGTGGAACAAACAACTAACAACCACAAAAATGAGAGTAATTGTAAATACCATTTGAAAATCTGAAAGAGAGTTAATAAAAGCAATTAGCTACCCAAAATTATTCTTTGGATTATTTGGAACAGTTTATAAAAATATATTCAACCTAAGTTTAAGGCACTGAATATGGCACAAGCTTGTAAGATGAAAAGTAATGGAAATTAATTTCTTGGAATTTAGAGCTAAAGTCTGTGGGGTTTTTTTATGTTTGTTTTTTTTTTTTGTTTGTGTTTTAAGAAATATTGTGTTCTTGAGAAATTTACTACTCACTGGAAGACTCAGAAGATAATTCATTGTGTGCTACTTAAAGATCTTAACATATAATCACTGAAATATCCAAGCCTATTATGTTTCCTCTTTACCTTCTGCAAAGTCATGATCTTTTCCTTTTCTAGAAAGAAAAAAATGGAATTTAGAATTTGTCAAGTTATGCCCCTAATTAGCAAATTTGATTCGAGCTCAGCAGAAAGCAGATTAAAAACATGAACTTCCATGAGGTCCACTGATATCTGTCCACTCCAGTTAACGATGTGCTCCATGTTGTCAACTTAGCAAAGATTAAAAACTTGGTGATAAAATATGATAACAGACAAACCCTGTCACATCATCTTTCTAAGTTATAGAGGCTTGGGTTTGCTATTGTGGGATAAAGCCGGTGATACACTATGCTATGCGGGATTTATTATTCTTCCATTGGCACTGAACTAGAAAAGCTCACCTCACTAATCAGTTAAGTCATTGCATATTTTATGACATGCACTCTATCCTACACACTTACAGTTTTGTTGCCCCTGAAACGCTATGTCCTTTCCCCCTGTGCCCTATGCAAGAGATATGGCTGTCATGTGGAGGAGCCATCTCTATCCCATAAAAGCAATGGGAAAAAAAAGTACTCAAGTGAAGTCATTGTACGAATTTATTTCCCTCTGTTGCTCTTTTGTAGCACCACACATGAAAGCTCTTATGTTCCTATTAGAATATCATATTTTCCTCCATTTCCCCAGAAAGATTTTTTTCATTTCTTAGACTAAAATGAGACTGAATTGTTGTCCCATTCACCTATCATATATTGCCTCTGTTTTTTAATTTATAGACCTCAGTTTTAGTCATTGACCATCAAAAGAATATTCCCACCCTCTATTGTATTGATTTAGTTTAGTAATATTGATGTAATTGATAGATCCTAAGTTCCCGTAGCAGGAGTTACAATAGTTCTTGTGACAAATGTGTGCATATGTTAATGATTTTATTTTCTATTTGGTGGGTTACCTTTCATTTCTTATTTTCCGTTGAAATACACATGCCTCTGATCAAATATGTTAATGTTCTTTTCTCTTGATTTATATGCTGGCTAGAAATTCCAGAGGAAGGCACCATTTGGTTGGGCCAAGACCTTTGGATTCATTTTTCTCCATTGGGATGGTTTTCAACTATTCCATCATACAGTTAATGGTTTCTGGAGATTGGAAGGGGAAAGAGTGGGACAAAAAAAGCATTAAATCATTTAAGAAATACTAGTTCCAAAGTCATCATTTCAAACAAAAGCGTTGATGAAAATCTGCTTGTTTGAGGTACAATAAAAAAACAAGGGAAAGAAGAATAGGAAGAGCAGAGAAAGATAGCTGCAGATTTTCAACTCATCCTTACAAATGCTAACAGGACGTGGAGAGATTCCTCTTTGTGAAGACAAAAGACCCAAGGACAAGTTATGGATGATGCTATATATTAATAACATTTAATTCAGCCTTTTCTCTGTCTTAACAAATTATTGATTTTGTGTGTGTATGTGTGTGTTCATGTGTGTGTGTGTTTAGATTTGTGGTACAATTTTAAGTCTGTCAGTCATAGGTACCTATCAACGCATGTATTTTTCTAATATAAAACATTTGTTTCCAAATACATAATACCTTCTATTATGTAACTCTCTCAATTTCAAAAAATAATCTTCAACAATCTATTCTTAGGCTTCTAATTTCATGATACATATGGAATCTAGAAATTATTTTTCTTCCATATTTTTCAATAAATGTATTCAAGACCAGAGGGCTTCAATGGCATAAGGAAGGTCAGTACCTTCCCCAGAAAACAGATGCTGTGTCTTAGCCATCCCCAAATCTCCAGTGTCTCACTACTGCTTGAAACATGGTTGCTGTTTAGTAACTCTGATTAAATGGGTAAAGAAAGAGCAAGAGTTTGAGTCCATTTTGCAGCTTAGTAATACTATGTAAAAAATATACCTTTGTTCTGAGATGGAATCCACATTAAAATCAGTTCTTCCAGTAGTTAGAGCCTCTATCACCAGATTCCAAGCAGTAACCCATGCAAATAATAAGACAGTTTATGAGTCTGTTGGTCAATTGGTCTCTTTGGTCTCTTTGAGCAAACCCTATAATTATGGTGAATACATAGTATACATTTCACAGCACATTTCTATTCCAAATACCACTACCTATTGTTCCCAGAAATACACTTTTGGTTGCCAATCTAAATGCATTTTTAGTAGGGGAAGACAGACAGAGGGTGTGGGAGACCGGGGCTCAGAATTTAAAAGTACTCTGTCAACAAAAAACTTTAGACCTAGATATGGTTTTAAAAATACTTAAAGGAGGGGTAGGAGGGATACGGGTGGGTAATTGGGGGGGCTCTTGGGAGTAAATCTAATTTTCAGAAATTATATATATATCATATTATTTTGTTAGAAGCTTGTTTGATTGTTCAACAAATAAATTTCTGAATAAAATAAATTTTAAAAAATACTTGAAAGCTATGCTCTACCCCAGGGAAATCAGAATAATTCCCAGATGATGTAATGAATCACACTAAGGAATAAAAATTAGTGTAGCAAAGTAGTCAGGTATTGGAAGTTAAAGCTCACATATAGGAGACAAACTATGATTTTTATGAATGGGAAAGTAAATGTCATTCTATTTGAAAAGAACAGAAACCATGAAGTATACAAAATGCAGAGTAATGAGTATAGGTCGACCAGAAAATATTAATGGTATGGGTAAATGAATTAATGGATTTTCAACATTTTAAACATTTTTATGCCATTTTAAACATTTTATGGTTAAACCTGTAAACATACCCATTCAACTATACCCATTCAGAAATAAATTTGTTAGATTCTGCCCAATTAGGTTCAGCCTGCGTATATTAGTCTTTATAACAATGAACAAAGTCATAAAAAGATGAAATTCATTTTGCAATTAGCATCTTTCCTATGGTGGTGGTATTGTTTTTAGTCAACTTTATAGTGGTTGATTTTTCAAATATGTCTGCCTCTCTGAATTTGGTTGGACTCATCAATCCATCAGAAAATGGGCAAGTTTCTAAAAGTTGTAATTAACAAATGCATACTCCTCTCTTTCCTTACCTTTATCAGGGTGCAACTGGTAAACACTGATAGGCAGAACTACATAAGAGCTTACTCAACAAACAGGAATTCCCTCCCTCTCAGTTCTTCTAATGCCAATACAAGAATTAACCTTGAGTCTTTCTTTTAGTGAAGTAACTAACAAACAATTTTTATAAATGAGTTTTTTCTACATAGTAGCTTCTTCTTGGGCAGTTTGAGAGGTACAACATCAGCTTGATCAACATTCCAAAAAAATCTGTCAAATAGCATTTTAAAATTAAAAACTTCATAAAATACAACTTTTTTTCACATCCAGTGCATATCAAAATGATTTCCTTAACAGTGGTAGATTTTAGAAACTAAAAACTACACAAATTCTCAATATCCATTTTAGAATTTTACCTTTAGCCAGGAAGATATATTTTTATCTCTTATTTAAATCAAACCTTACCCTCAAGAAAAGAGAAAAGACATCCAGAGATGTGCAAATACTTAATGCTACCATGCAACTAGAATCTTATACCTAAAATATTTAAAATTCTTAAACAAAAATAATACTCAACTAACATCATTGACATCTTAGAATTTATTTTCATTTTGGGGGTCACAAGTCACTTACCCCCAAAAGAAAACTCCATGAGAGGGTAACCTGTTTTTCAGAAACCTTAGAATCTTGCTTTAAAATTCTATTGCTTCTTATTAAATAACACACTGTATTTGCTTAAGGAAGAGTTATTCCTGGATACTGTTCACATCCAAATTTTTAGGCTGAATTAAAAACAAGAACCAAATAAACTTGACAATTAGGGGAACAAAGTTTCTGGTTTAAATATGGCCTCTGTCTAGAAGCCTGGGATAAAGCACCTCCTGATCTGCCACTAAAGGAGCTATGTAAAGACAGAAAAGATGTAAATTTATGACCTTATAAACTAAGATTGACAGACAACCTAAGGCCCAAATCTGGAAGGAATTTTCAATAATTGGAAGTCAGACAGAGCAGAGTGTTTTAACCAATTGGTGCCCTGTGTGCTTGTCATCCTGTGAAACAGAGCAGCCCTGACAGAATGAGAGATGGTAGAAAGCTTTCAAATCCAATCCACACCCCCAGGCCAGGCAGAGAAGCAGGGTCTGATCCTGACCAGGAACCCAGGCTCCCTCCTCATCCCAAATATTCTAGCAACTGAAACTTCAAGAGCTTCCTGCAAAATAAGGGTTGGGAAAGCAAGAAGTGGAAGTGCAGTGCTTCATTCTTGCCCTTATGAAATGATAAAGTACAGGAGAAAGCAGCCTAGGTGGACCGTCATTAATGTAGAGATGCTGGGATCTCCCGCAGCACCTCCTCTATTGCTTCCAAGGGCTGGAGTCAATACCATCAAAACAGAGTTGGAATGCATTCTTATCCCTTTTAGAATGGACAGCAACAACAATAATAGTATTAATAACAATTTTTGAAAATTTATTCTATGATAGGTATTACACCTGGGGCTTACAAAGATTTAGCTATTAATTTGCATAATTTGCAAATAATTTAGCCATTATTTGCATTTCACTGATGAGGAGATTGAGGGAAAGAGATTTTAAGTTGAAATAATGTGTCCAAAGTGATTCAAGGAATAAGTAGGAAGATCTTGATCTGAATAAAGACAGTTACCTCTAAAGTCTCTGCTTTTTTTTTTTTTTTTTTAGAGAGAGAGAGGTACAGCGAGAAGGGGAGAGGGAAAGAATCAATTTTATTTAGTTTTTCACGTGGGTTTCGTTGCTCTGACATTTTGTTGTGTACATGGTGCTGGGGTTTTAACCCATGTCCTCACGCATGCCAGGCAAGTACCACAACCACTGAGCTACCACTCCTGCTCCAAAGTCTGTTCTTAAACACACAAAAGAAGAAAAAGATTTAAAAGACACAAAGCCCAGATACAACTATTGTAGGATGAAATGAAATACCACCTTGAAAATATTAGGAGATGTCTGTATCTGAAACTGATTTATTACGAAACAGAAAAATAAGTGGAACACTTCCAGATTCCTGAGCAGAATCCAAGAAGACCTATCCTTTCTGACACAGGAATAGAAAGGCAAAAGTGAGAGTAGTTTGCAGTTCAATGATAAATGATAAATGCATGTGATAAATAAAGATGCAAGTGTTGTAGATGGTTGTATGGGTGACATCAATTAAAGACTTCCCTCTGAATCTTCCGCAATGTAACTCTGTCCCTCCCGGGAGTGGTGGAGTCTATTTTCCCAGCCTGAAATTGCACCTGTCTGACCAATAAAATACTCCAAAGCAGTATCAGGCTATTTCAAAACTCAGCTTAAGAGGTTGTGTGTGATTTCACTCTTTCTCCTTCTCTCTTGTGCCCCTATGTCTTCCATGAACATAAGCTCAGGTGATCTGTTGGTGGATAGGGGATCAGCAGCAGAGAACATGAGTCCACCCACTGCAGCTATCCTGGACCAGCAAATCTCTGTTCAACCTGCCAGCTGACAGCAACTTAAGGTATGGGCCCGGTAATATGGGCCAAACTTGGTGCATACCATCAAAACTTCCCAGCTGACTCCTGGGCACTAGAGAATTAAATGATTGCTGTTTTAGACAATCATTTAGTTTAATTTGTTTAGACAGAATTTAGATATTCTAGGTTCATCAGCTACTATTTCCTTGATCCTGAATATTTCTCAATTTTATATTCTTGAATTGTTTTAATACATTGTGCTAGCTTTCCACTCATGAGGCAAATTACCTGAGGTAATCAACTTATAAGGAGGAAAATGGTCATTTTGGTTCCGTTTGGGAAGTTTCAGTTCATGGTTGGCCCTTTGCTTTGGGGATTTGGGCAAAGTGCTACATCCTGGAGGAAGTGTGTGGCTAAGGTAGTAGCTCATCTCACAGAAGCTAGAAGCAAAAAGGGAAGATGAAGGGCTGGGGTCTTCATATGTCCTTCAAGGCCATGTCCTTGATGACCTAACTTCCTCTCACTAGTCTCCACCTCTTTTTAGGCCCCACCTCTTAAAAATTCTTCCACCTCCCAATAGCACCATGGATAGGGACTAAGTCATTAACACATGGGCTTTGGGGGGACATTTAAGATTCAAACTATAAGTCTTATGGCATTGTTGAATAAAGATAATACATGAAAAATAATAGACACATAATGGGCAATGAGGAAAGACTTCTTACTATCCTTTCCCTTTTTTATTTTTCATATGAAATTGTCATAGCAGGCATAGTGCTTTTTGAGTTTTCAAGGGCATCTCCTATAGCAACAGAATGTCATCTTCTACAGACTTTGGAAAAGAGCATCAAAGTAAAATTGTGGAAGGGATCAAAGAATAAAACATTAATTTGAACTAAATATCACTTTATCTTACCCACTTTCCTAAAACTCTGTATTCTTATGCATGTGAAAAATAAATTTATGAGTCAATCAATTTATTTTATTTTCAGAATACCTCAAGATAAATTATATCACTGATCTTACAGTTAATAAAAAGTAATAATTCATAAAAAATAACTCAAAATAGATTATAGATCTAAATGTAACATAAGACAAATCCTTAATGACCTGTGATACGGCAGTGGTTTTTTAGATACAATATACTAAAGTTATAAACTTTAGAATATTGTATAATATACTAAATTGATAATTTTGATGGATTAATGTTATGAATGGATTACTAGGTGATAACTGTAGGCAGGTGGGGCATGGCTAGAGAAAATGAGTACCTCGGGGGAGTGCCCTTGGGGATTATATCTTGTCCCTGGCTCTTCATTCTCACACAGGCTTTCTCTCTCTGCTTCCTGACTGCTATAAAGCAGCTCTTCCACCATGCCTTCCACCATGATGTTCTGTTTCACCTCGGACCTAGAGTAATAAAGTCAGATGATCATGGACTGAGACCTCTAAAGCCATGAGCCCCTCTAAATTATCCTCCTATAAATTGTTATTTTCAGGTATTTTGGGCACAGTGACAAGACTGATTAATAGAGTTGGTTCAGTCAAACTTTAGTAGAAGATGAGAAGTCAACTGGAAGAAAACCAAGGAGCCCCAGCACTCAGACAGAGTAGCAAGACCTTTGAGTAGTAACGTCTTGGAAGTCAGTATCATTCTAGCCATTAAATGACTGAAGTAACATGAGTGATCCCTGGAATGAGCATAAGCAGGAAAAATGAAATTGTTATTATTTTAAGTTACTCAGTTTTTGGTTCATCTGTTATAGAACAACGCAGTTGAAACTGAAATTAGTAGTCAGTGATGGGTTGCTACCATTGAAAATGACTAAAATAGAGCTGGAGTGGTGGCTCAGCAGTTACGACGCTTGGCTGGCATGTACAAGAATATGGGTTTGAACCCCTAAACCCTGTACACAATGAAGTGTTGAAGCAGTGAAAAACTAAATAAAATTGATTCTCTCTCTCTCTCTCTCAAAAAAAAAAATTCTTGGCATTATCTTTTCACTCAGATGACAGGTGGAGAGTGGAAGGAAAGCAAGAGGACTGGTAGTAGAAGCATGAAGACCACAGAAGACTACAGAAAACCCAGCCTAGATCCTGGATCAGGAGAATAAGTAGTAAAACTGACATATACTGAAGTGGAAGCTAGAAAATGTACCTAATGTATACCTAATGAAGTTATAGATCCCTCTAAGCAAAATTCCAGGCTAAATGAAGTGTTGATTCTCTTTCTTTAACATGAAAGAAAACTCTAAAATAGAACAGCTTGGTTTATAGGCATAATTTAGAAGAAATATAGAAATCACAGCATATTGTCTCCAGTCACAAAGTAACTGTCCAATAAGTCGTATTTCAAGGTAAGGACTGAATCTAAGTTGTTTCCATATAACCACTTGTGAAAAAGATAAAAAGATTTAAGATGAGGCATAGTAGACCTTCTCAGATAAATAAGAATAGTTCTAACTTCTTTAAGGTTATTGTTCTGCATGCCTCTAACACTTCCCAAACTAAACAAATTACATGCTCTTGAATGAATCTGATGTGGCCTTTACATAATGAAATAGTATATAAACTTCTGTGTGGGAAATCCACAAAGTTTAAGGGCACTGGATAGCTTTAGACTAAAATATAGCTCAATAGGAAGAGTTGTCTGGGTCTCTAATTTTCTACAGGAAGAAAGTAGGCTGATTGGATGGAGCCAAAAATCAGAGAATAATAGATTAGAGAATGATTTCGAGGGAGAAAAAACCTTCATCAAGGAATTTTCCCTATCATCAGATTAGGAGAATTACTATTGACCAGCAAATGCTGAGAACATCCTATTCCTCCCATTTCTGGTTTGGTCTGTCTCTTGCAGTTAGTGGTCACTATCTCAAGCTTTAGATAAGTGGTGTAAGCTGAGTGTGGGTAGTGAAAACCACATCTGGACCAGATTTAGATGATGAGATCTAGACTCAGAGTCTGAATCAGGTGTTGGTTAGATGATACTTAAAAAGGTCTTAAGAAGTGGTGAATGTGTTTTACATGTGGGAAAGTGACTCATTGAGGTCAGAGATGGGACTGCTGTAAATTATTATAATAATGAAACTCAAGAAAGTATACCTAACTGTGTCCATATCACTGTCTTATAAGTCATCCCTTTTCCATCATGAGGTGGAGTCTATTTTTCCAACTCCCTGTACTAGTGTTATGACTTATTTTAGCAAACAAATGTAATATAAGTGAAATTATGAGTTTCAGAGGACAGGATTTAGCTTTTGGAGACCTAATATCACCAAGCTATGAATAAGTCTAGCTCAGCCTAGTAAGGCTCGAGAAATCATGTGAAGAAGACTCCCAAACCCACAATGAGATCCAGTACCCACTGTCAGATATTTGTGACAATCTTGAACCCTTGAGTCCCAGTCTAGCTGTCAAATGACCTCCACTGCATAGGAACTTCAGGGAAGACCATCAAAAGCTGACTAGACTGTCAACCAATGGAATCAGATGGTTGTTGGTGTAAACCACTAAACCCCGGGTGGTTTCCATTGCAGCGAAGATGAAAAGGATGGCTCACCTCTCGTGTTGACTGATGGAAAAACAGGCAAAGTAGCCAATAGATGTATAGGAAAAGCAGCAATTGCACATGTTAGATCTCAGCAATACGATGATAGTTTTGCACACCCAAAACTAGTTAATAACCAGAATCCCATTTAATTTTTCAAAGTCATACTCTTTCCAATTTTAGGGCTCATGTATTTACTTTAGGCCCTTCCTCCTTCACAACTCTCCTCTTCCATCTTTTTGTTATTTTTAAGAACATAAATATCCAAGTTTAATATCTCATTTATGGAGGAAAGGCATTAACGCAAGATGTCAAGTCAAATGCAGATGAAATTTATTCAATTATTGAAGGTAAAAATATAAACACATTTGTCAAGGAATATAGTGATACAATTCTATACAAATATCAAATACCTGTAGAAATATGTTTCAGGGACCTTACAGAGATTATATTAATTAATCAGATATAAATGTTATCTTTTATTTTTAAATTCAATTACCCAAGACTAATATAAAGTGAAATGTATACTATCATTATGTATCTTTTGTAGGACATATATTCCAAGAGAGTACTTGTTAAAGTGGTGATATACGGTTATTCCTTAAGACTCCTTATTTTTAAAAATCCTGTGTCCTTAATAATGAGTCATACAAAAGAGTGTACCACCACAGAGCTTTCCTGGTTTCCTTTAACAATAGTCTTAGCCCATTTATGCTTTATTCAAGGGAAGCATGGAAAAGGTTTCTCCTGCAGAAGAATTGCATATGTATCATGACAGAGGGACTCTAGTTGTCAAATGGACTCTATCAGAGGCCCCAAACATCTTTTACACTCACCTGTGCAGAACACTGTTCCAAAGGGTGATCACTACCCTTGATATAGGCTAAAGTTCACACTACAGTGTGATTTTAATCAATTACATTAATCTCTGTAAATTTTCTCAATCACAGACATTTTAGATAGAAGGCATCTAAAAGGTCAGCTATTCCAATCATTCAGCCTTTTTCTCCAACTCTAATTAAATGGTTGTCAACCCATGCTTGGAATGATGTTCAAGCTTATTCCATTTGAACAGCAAGTACTGTTTAAAGATATTTCTTAGATCAATTTAAAATAACTTTTGCTGGGCCTGGTGCTACATGCCTGTAATCCCAGTGGTTCAGGGGGCTAAGGTAGGAGGAGGGCAAGCTCAAATCCAGCCTTGTCAATTTAGCAATGCCCTAAGCAACTTAGGACTGTCTCAAAATAAAAAATAAAATAAAAATGGGCTGTGAATGTGGTTCAGTGGTTAAGTCCCTCTGGGTTCAATCACTGGTACCAAATAATAAAAAATAAAATGAAATAAATTTCATGTCTGGGGTTGTAGCTCAGTAGTAGGGTACATTCCTACAATATTGGGGCCCTCCTGCTGTAGCATCTTAAAATTTCATGAGCAATTATACTGTTCCTGTTATTTTCTTGAAATTGTATGGAAAAATATTATTTATATTCCATTCATTTCTTTATTAAACAAATACATACTGTACACTGTTCTAGATGCTATGTAGACAGAAGAATGGGGAAACTCACAAAATCCTGTCTTTAAGGAACACACATTCCTGTGTATTTTCATTCTACTGAAGTCTGGAACCACTGGTGTGCACCTGAGATTCCGTTCAGGCAGAGCAGCTCTAGTTTCTTACACTATTTTTATATATCATATGGTCTCATGTCTTTTACTATTATATTTAGTTTCCTGTGATATCTGCAAAGCACTGGGGTAGGGGCATTGTAAAATCAGAGATAAACCAAGGGTGGATTATTTGGTCAAGATATTCACTATATCTAATCAGAAAAATCTAACTAGAAGGAAGCCTAAACTGGTTTCCACAAAGGAACCACAAACAACCGCATGAAAACAAAGAAGACAGAGGGGCTGTGGAAAATGTCAGGAAGACACAGGGAATTGATTTGGACTCAAAGAGCAGTCAGGATTTTAACAGACAAAATGAAATTGATCAGTATTCCAGCTGTGGGTCGTCCTGAGCAGAGGCTCAGAGCCAGAAGAGCACAGGGTGGGTTCTGGGAAGAGAGAGGGACCATCCAGCCCCAGTGGTATGGCACCTGCAGGAAGAGACTCAGTCAGGATGAACAGATGTCCAGCTGGAGGCAGGAAGTAGATTGGACTTCCAGTGTGAGAACACAGAAGCAGTGGAGGAGTGGGACAAACCTATTTCATCAATAGGGTTTCCAGGACCTAGACCCAGTCAGCAAAAGGGCAGGATCTGGTATGGATAACTGTCAAATTTTCTTGACCTTTTGTGTTCAAGACACTTTCTCATCCACTATATCACTCTTATGCTATTTTAGAAAACAAATTTTTCTGAAACAGTCATTATTTTTTCCTCTAAAAGAAAACAGACACAAATGATGCTACATCCTCATACATTTGTCAAGTAGTTTTATTCCTGTGAATATCTATTCTCTAGCACAAATTAAGGATATACTTACAAGACGTTCAAAAAGCAAAAACAAACTACTAAAGAAGTACTATTATAGTCTTACTGCCAACCCATTGACTTGCCTGATACTTGTTTTAATTGAACTTCTTCCGAAAATACTTGCTTCTTAGGTCAAATCAGTTATTTTTATCCAAAATTTACCAAAAGTAAATTTATGTGTCCTGATAAAGCTACTTGTCCCTCTCCCCTACCATCAGATTTTATCTTATTCCAAGATGTTTCTGCGAATTTATTTTCCATTTTTAAATGAATTAAACCAGAACACTTAATCTCATTACCTACATTAGAAATTTAAGCACACATAAAGGGTTTGAATTATCAGCCATAGGGGGAAACAATCTCATAAAGTCGTAACTTTGTGACATACAACTATTAGGTTCATCTTAGAAACTGTAACGAGAGTGGGGACTTGCTCCAGTGTAATCAGGGGTCTATTATCTAATAAGTGACTTGCTCTGACTTGCATCTTCAGACGCCACCATGAAACAGGACTTCTATTGTCCCAGATGACATTGTGAGCGAGGATGCATTATTCCTTTAAAACCTCCAGAATAAAAGAGGGAACACCAGCTTGAAGCCAGACAAGAAGGCTGTGAAACATCAGACAGTTTTCATCACAGCTGACCAGGCCTGGGCAGTTTCAGACAAAGGACTTCCGCCTTTATCTGGCCCTTATTTTGATGTCTCATTCAGCTGAAGATAAAAGGAAAGATGTGCTTTGAAATTTAAACATTAGGGCAGCAAAGAAATCAACATGCAAATGTCACCCATACATGAATTCAGGATGAAGTCTACATGTGTTATTGTGAACTTAGAACTTGGTATTTTTTTCCTCCAAAAAGAGTAAGATTTAAAAAAAAAATGTAGATTACAAATGTTGGATTTAATCCTACAGCAATTCTTTACTTCATACATCTTATTTAAAATAAGCATAGGCAGAAAACAAATATATATTTATTTACGTAAATAAATGAAATGAATATACATATATTTATTAAATCTATATTGAAGAGGGGCTGGAGATGTGGCTTAGTGGTTACCGTGCTTGCCTGGCTTGCGTGAGTACATGAGTTCAAACCCCAGTACCACGTACACAACGAAGTCTGGAGCAATGAAGGCCTCATGAAAAATTAAATAAAAAGTGTTTCTCTCTGTCTGTCTCTCTCTCACTGTTCCTCTTTCTTTAAAAAGGAAAAGTTGACACTCTCTCTCTCTTTCTCTCTCTCAACCTGGGTTAAATATTTACATTGAAGAGTATATGGAAAGAGATGAAATAAAAATGAACAATGATAAAGCTAACATCAGGAAACACTTTAGCCTTAGGCAGTCAGCAAAAGGCTAAGGACACTCCACGTAAGGTATTTTCAAATATTCTATCAATCTCTACCATAAAAATTAAGCGGTTTCCTTGGACAAATAAAGCAAAGGTGATAGTGATGTTAGAACTAAATTTGTTAGAAACACAGAGGTGCCATAAGAAAAACACACATTCGCTCGCAATTGGGTGGGCAAGGTGAGCTGTATGTAGAACCCAGACAGCAACTGCACCTGGGTGGGCACCCACCTGCTCTTGTCTCTGGCCTGATGCAGTAGCCGGTCACTCTGATTGGAGGAGCTCAGGGTACAACCTATGCAACTGGCTAATTCTACAACTGAGGCGGGCAAAAGGAAGGACTTCAACTAAAAGGGCTGCAACTGAGTCTAATGAAGGTTGAATACTGTATTCTGCAAATGGACCACCAGAATTCCCATATCTCAAGTCCATAAGAGACACACGGGTTTGGGAATATTACTCCACATGTATTTCTGGAGAAAAATTTACAAGCTCTAAAATATGTATTGGTTCCTTTTGAATTTAGAATAATTGCACATATAATTTTTTTCTTTTTCTTTTTTTCTTAGAGAGGGACAATGAGAGAGGGAGAGAGAGAGAATCAATTTTATTTAGTTTTTCATGTAGCTTTCGGTGCTCTGAGACTTATTTGTGTACATAGTGTTGGGGTTGGAACTCACATCCTCACACATGCCAGGCAAGCACTGTAACCACAGAGCCACCACTCCAGTCCCTGCACATATAATTTTTACTATACTTGCACATTCTTGTGTTTCAGAAGTAATTTTCTAAAGTTGCAACTCCAAACACTTTGCATAAATTTTTGAGATTTTTATGGTTGGTTCTTTGTTTCTGCCATTTAAAACTTTGAGTAAGTTAACTTGTCACTTCTCCCCAGTGCTCAACATACAAATCCAAAGAAGTGTCTGGAAAGTATCTGAAATTTGTTTTGGAACAGAAGATTAGACACTGGGGAAAACCATGATAGCTGTGTTGGAATAACTGGAGGCCTTTCTCATAAATGATAAACTTCCCTTGGTCTATGTAGATATCTAAGCACTATGAATAATCTGCTAACACAAAAAAATAAAAATGTGTTACTCTAATTTAATTGAGTCAAAATGAGTGAGTAGAGGAACTAAATTTGCAAGTAGAGGAACTAAAAAGTTACTTAATGCACTTATTCCTTCTGAACACATTTTGGGATCTAAACTCTAGGGTAAAATCTGGTAATACAAAGATATATTAGTTAAAATTTCTGCCTTAAAAGTTAGTTCCTTGGGAGGAAAAGATAATTAAAATTATAGTTCATAGAATCCACATGCAAAAAAAAAAAAGAATCTGAAACTAGTCAGGCTTTGCTCTGCACAAATTAACTCAAAATAGGCTGTAGATCTAAATGTAAAAGATTCCATTATAATTCTCCTAATAATAACACAGGAGAGAAACACAGGTGAATCTGAATATGGTGATGACATTTGGAATTCAACACCAAAGGTACAATCCATGACAACAAAAATTGATGTTAGACTTCATGAAAATAAAATCTTGTGCTCTGTAAAAGACAATGTCAAGAGAATGAGAAAAAAAAAGCCATAGAATGGGAGAAAATGTTCACAAAAGACTTATCTGGTAAAGGAATGCTCCACAAAATATACAAAGAACCCTTAAAAATCTATAAAAATTAAACAACACAAATAAGAAATAAGCTAAAGACTGTAACAGACAATTCACCAAAGAAAATAAATACATGGTGAATAAGCAAATGAGAAGATTCTATCTCTTATACATTGCTAGAGAGAAATGCAAATTAAAAGAGCAGTGAGATCAGTACTTGGAACAGCTGAAATCCACAGTACAGACACCACCATGCACTGGCAATAATAGAAAGCTCCTTCAACTAAAGGGAATGAGGGCTAGTGAGACGATGCTGGACAAGAGTTGGGGAAATTCTCACAAAACAAACGCACTGTTACCATGATCCAGCAGCTCACCTTTTCGGTATTAACCCAAAGGTGTTGTGAAAACCTCAACATAGATGTTTATAGCAGCATCGTTCATAATTGCCAAAACCTGAAAGCAACAAAAATCTCTTTCAGTAGGTGAATGGGTAGGTAAGCTGTGGCACCACCAGACAGCAGAGTTGTTCCGTGCTAAAAAAGATGCTCGATCGATCCATGAAAAAATATGGAGGAACCTTAAATGAAAAAAGCCCATTTGGAAAGGATATATGCTGATAATTCAGATTCCGTGACATACCAGAAATGTCAAAACTATGCAGACATTAAAAGGATCAGCAGTTTCCAGGGGATAAGGGAAGAATTTCGGTGCATTACTTTGTGATGAGTTCTATAGAAGAGGTCACAGGTAAAGTACTTAAGTCATCTTGAGAACTGTATGCACTGGGAAGGTAGGATTTTTAGGAAATGTTCCAAATACAAGAAATTTCAGTTGAATTTTGAAGGCCAACTAGTAGATATCTTGAGTTGAAAGTAGGCCCTGAGATTATTTTAGAAGGAACTTAATTCAGAAATTAAACTAAATTATATTTAAAACCAACCCATTTGTGAACCAAATGATTTGAATGTCAATTCAAATCAATTGCATAATGTTTTGACTGGATTTTGACCATATCTTGTATACAAAAAAAAAA
The DNA here is from genome assembly GCA_004027875.1 of Aplodontia rufa. NCBI lineage: Eukaryota > Metazoa > Chordata > Mammalia > Rodentia > Aplodontiidae > Aplodontia > Aplodontia rufa. The sequence continues at coordinate 2,908 of PVKS010010043.1, read as the reverse complement.
AAAAAGACTCAAAATTCATATAAGATGTAGTCATATGGAGACAAAATTAAAAACTAGAACCCCGTCTGTTCGAATGATGAGTAATGTTATTACAGGAAGCATCCCTGCTGCACATAGCAATCTGTTATTAAATCCCAGATACTCTACTAGTTGAACCGGTGCATGTCACCACTTTGAGTAACATCATCCCCGCTTAGCCAACGCTGAAGCATCTCGGTAGGCTTTATTCACAAGCTCTGCAAACTCCGTTCATATGAAGGTGTCAAAAGGTTCACTTGAGGGTGAGACATTGACAGTGACCTCACTCAAAAGTCAAGGAGTCGGTTACTATTAATCAGGGTTGTTACTTAATTGTTTCTCATGTGCTTACATTCATAAATCAGTTATTATCTTCTACCAACTCAAAAACAAGACCCAGATCCTCAAAAAGAAAGGGGAGTAATCACTTGATTAAAACCACCTTGTAGGCTCTGTGGGGTCTGGTGTGCATGGGAAAGGGCTGCCTACCATTTCGCAATAGATTCTGATAATCTGTGCCTGATAGTTGTGGGATAACCCTCATCATAAAGATTCTAGTCCACAAACCAAGAGAAAGCTTGTCCAAATAAATCTGAACTCCTGACCATGGTAGAAGACCTACTATGGGGTATTAACAAAGTCAGAACTGTCAATCACTGCCTGGTCCCAGTGTTTGTTTTATGAATTCCTACTCTGGTGGCATGAACTTGGGATAAAATCATCCTAAGCTATATGAGTCCAAAAAACACAAACCCAGAGTGAAATTATTTGAGCTGAAATGACGTTACCAATGTCTGAGATGGGTCCCCCACCTCCTCCTTTGAAATCTGATGCTTTTATTAGATTATTTCTACTGCCAAAGGACACAGCTACTGTCTGGCTACATTTTCTGGGTTTTTCTTGAATTAAAACAAATAAATAAAAGTAAAAAGACTGAGTCTTTTAAATAAAACAAATGAGAATATTTTTCATTGATTCTTTTTTTTTCCTGCCAAATTAACAGATTTTATATATTTAGGTAGGACTCTGGGTCACATAACATTATATGTACTGCACTTGTATGTGTATGTATAAAGTATACGACAGAATTGGCTTCTTAAAATAAGCAAAAGTTGTGTATGGATCTATGGATGAATGGGAAACACCACTTGGTACATTGCAAGGGTTAGAGGCTTGCCAGACTCTACCAAGAAGCTGCAGGATTCTTGGCTCAGCTCCGCACAGACTCCTATGCTACCTCTATTATTCTCTTGCTTTACAGTTCATCTTATGTTTTTAGATTGTTTTGAGAGTCAATTTTATTTATTTTTCATCTGTTTTTTGTTTATCCGACACTTACTTGTGATGTGGTTTGGGGGATCAAACTCAAGTCCTTGATCATGCCAGGCAAGTGTTCTACTGCTGAGCCACCACTCCAGCCTCTCACTTCTCCTTTTGATCTGGGAGGAAAGGTACTTTACACCTAAGAGGCAAATTTCCTCTCAATTACTGAAAATTCTTAGAGAGGGAAGAGAAGTATTGACTGAGGAGTCCCTATATTTGTCTCTGCCCTCCTTTTTGGCAATTTTCTTTTCTTTCTTTCTTTCTTTCTTTCTTTCCTTCTTTCCTTCCTTCTTTCTTTCTTTCTTCCTTTTTAAGAGAGAGGGGTAGTGAGAGAGAGAGTCAGAGACAATCAATTTTTATTTAGTTTTTCACATGGTTTCTGTTCCTTTGACACTTAGTTGTGTACGTGGTGTTGGGGTTTGAACCTGCGTACTCACACATTCTAGGCAAGCGCTGCAACTGCTGAGCCACTGCTCCAGCCCCAATTTTTTTTTAATTTCTTGAAGCTTATCTTTCATATCAGTCCTGCTCTCTCTTCTCTACATCAAGTCCTACATCACACAGAATCCATTTTTCCTTAATTTCCCACCTCTGAAAAGAAATATTGAACTTCAATTTTTACTACATCATGATTTCTTATGATTTGTATAAAAATGGGTAGCAGTTTTGGATTATCATATATTCAAAGTACTCTAAGATGCAAGTGACATAAATTTTGTCTAATCTTTAAAATATGTCTACAAGATCAGATGACTGCTCTGATGGCAGAGCTTGAAAATAATCCTGGGCCTGACTGACCCTGATGTCTATCCTCTCTCTCCATGGATCTAGGCTTCTTCCTAAGGACTACTGTTTTTTAAAGTGTTCTTCCTAAAACTGCAAAGGTAGCACCAGCCCATTCCAGTAAGGCATTGTCTTCCAGGAGTAGGATGCGTCCAGGTTCATCAGCAATAGCCTCCATCCTTCTTGTGATCCGGGAGAACTGTCTGTGTCCTTGAACAGATTCACTGCCCCCAGGAAAGGGAGCTGCCCTATGTGAAGAGAAAACAGCAGACTGCAGTTTTATTAGCAAAAGGTTTAAGGGGTTTTGTTGTTATTGTTTCTACCTTATCCCAAATAGCCCCAAAGACATCTTTCTAAGCAATTATTCACCTTAAAAATAAGGTAAGATGAAGTTGAATGGGAATATCCTGTGGAACGTGGAGTCGACTGCAATGGGAAGGGGTTTGTAGATTTTTCAGTTCTCCACCCCATGGTTGCTGTTTGCCACAATCAGCACTAATGATGGAGACCACAGGGATAAAGATGCAAAAGCTGCTGGGGTTTGATCGGATTCACACAAGGGAACTAAACCTACAGCAATGATCGTTTGATAGCCCTCACCCCACCGAGGGACTGTCAGTTGATGAACCCTTTCCTGCTATAGCCTGCAAGAGAGTGGGAATAATCATTCCCAGTCCAATCATTTCATAGATCAAAAGCTCACAGAAAATTTTCTGCCATTCTGTCCTCCCCTTCCCGGTCTTCCTCCTCTTCCTCCTTCTCCTACTTCTCTTCCTCTTTCTCC
>PVKS010010042.1:0-61633 GCA_004027875.1 Aplodontia rufa | reverse complement strand
TGACTCTCGGAGTTCACGTTGGTACGCCCCCTGACAACAGGGCGCCACGGAGCGGCTCACTGGCATTGGTGAAGCAATTCTTCCCCAACGACCATTCCTCTCTCTCTTCCCTTCCCAACCCCGTCCCAGCCCCGGAGGCTGTGCCCAGCACTGAGTGAAAAGAGGATGGAGTAGAAGTGCAGGGAAAGTGTCATCACCCAACACCAGGTGCCAGGATCTCCCATTGCATCCAAGCCAACAATGGCAGGATAAACCACCACGGCAACCCCCCCTTCATAAAGGGAAAGAGCACCATCCTGCCCCCGCGATGGGAAGGAAAGAATGCGAGACCCGCCAGAGACCGACCTCCCCTCCACCCGATCCGTGCCGGGCGGCGGAAAACAGGAAGAGAGGGGCCAAGTGATTCCCGGAGGTCCCGATGGACACCCCACCTGGGAACCGGGCACCACTGAGCGGCACACCGGCTTGGCGAAGCAACCCTTCCCCACCAACCTATCCTTTCTCTCTACCCTTCCTGACCCCGTCCCAGCCCCGGAGGCTGTGCCCCAAGGTGGATTGGAAAAGAGGATGTATATGAAGTTTGGGAAAGAGTCGTCACCGCCCACAGGGTGCCGGCTTCACCCCACCCCTCCAAGCCGAAGAGGGCATGAGACACCACCACGGCAACACTCCACTTTGTAACTGGAAAGAGCACCCTCCTCGCCCCGTGACAGGAAGGAAAGGTGCACGAGACTCGCCAGGGCCTGACTTCTGCACCCACCCCGTACCTTGCCCGTCGGTGGTGGGCAGGAAGAGAGGGGCCAAGCGAGGCTCGGAGGTCCTGGTGGACACGCCCCCTGGGAACTTGGCACCATGCAGCAGCCCCCCGGTCTTCGTGTAAGAATACTTCCCCACTGATTTTCCTCTCTCTCTCCAATTCCCAACCCTGTTCCAGCCCCGGAGGCTGTGCCCTAGGGTGGATTGGAAAACAGTATGGAGAAGAAGTGCGGGAAAGGGTCGTCACCGCCCACCGACTACTGGATTCTCCTCGCCCCTCCAAGGGAAAGAGGGCAGGATCATCCACCACGGCGACCCCCCACATTTAAATGGGAAAGAGCACACTCCTGCCTCCGCTACGGGAAAGAAACCCACGCGAGACCCACCAGGGACCATTCTCACCCCCCAAACCGCCCCCGTCGGGTGGCACCAACAGGAAGAGAGGGGCAACGCGATGCTGGGAGGTCCCGGTGGAAAAGCCCCCTGAGGACAGGGAGCCTCTGGGCGTTTCCAGGTCTTGGCGGAGCGACCCTTCTCCACCGACCTTTCCTCTCTCTCTCTCTTTCCCGACCCTTCCCAGCCCCAGAGGCTGTGCCCAGGGCTGAGTGAAATTTGGATGGAGTAGAAGTGAGGGAAACGGTAGTCTCTCCCACCCAGGTGCCGGCTTCTTCCCACCCCTCCAAGCGAAGAGGGCAGGATCATTCACCATGGTGAAACCCCTTCATAACAGGAACGCGCACCATCCTGGATCCGCGATAGGACGGAAAGGCGTGCAAGACTCGCTAAGGACCAACCTCCACCCCATCCAGCCCCGAGCCGCGTCACCCAACAGGAAGAGTGGGGCCAAGTAACTCTCAGAGGTCAAGTTGTACACGCCCCCTGTGAACAGAGTGCCACGGAGCGGCACCCTGGCCTTGGCGGAGCAACACTTCCCCTCTGACCTTTCCTCTCTCTACCCTTCCCAACCCCTTCCCAGCCCTGGAGGCTGTGCCTCAGGGTGGATTGGAACACAGGATGGAGAACAAGTGAGGGAAAGGGTCGTCACCGCCCACAGGGTGCCGGCTTCACCTCGCCCTTAGAAACCGGAGAAGGCAGGAGCAACCACCACGATGGACTCCACTTTGTAATAGGAATGAGCACCCTCTTCGCCCTGCGACATGAAGGAAAGGCGCCCGAGACCCGCCAGGGCCTGACCTCGAACCCCACCCCATCCCCTGCCTGTCGGCGGTGGGCATGAAGAAAGGGGTCAAGCGAGGCTCAGAGGTCCTGGTGGGCACGTCCCCTGGGAACAGAGCCCTGTAAAGCGGCCCTCCGGGCTTCACGTAGCAACCTTTCCCCACCGATCTTTCTTCTTTCTCCATCATTCCTGACCTCGTCCCAGCCCCGGAGGCTGTGCACCGGGGCGGAATGTTAAAGAAGATGGAGAAGAAGTGCGGGAAAGGGTCGTCACCCCCAACTGGGTGCCAGCTTCTTCACACCTCTCCAAACGAAAGAGGGCAGGATCAATCACCACGGTGAATTCCCTTCATAAAGGGAACGAGCACTCTCCTGTACCCGCAACGGGAAGGAAAGGCGTGCGAGACCTGCTATGGACCGACCTCCACCCCATCCAGCCCCGAGCCGGTGTTGCTCAACAGGAAGAGTGGGGTCAAGTAACTCTTAGAGAAAAAGTTGGACACGCCCCCTGGGAACAGGGTGCCAGGGAGCGGCACCCCGGCCTTGGCAGAGCAACACTTCCCCTCTGACCTTTCCTCGCTCTACCCTTCCCAAACCCTTCCCAACCCTGGAGCCTGTGCCCCAGGGTGGACTGGAAGAGGGGATCGAGTAGAAGTGCACGGAAAGTGTCATCACCCCCCACCAGGTGCCAGCGTCTTCCCCGAGCAACCAAGCCAACAAGGGCAGGATCACCCACCACGGCGACCCCCCCTTCGTATAGGGAATGAGCACTCTCCTGCTCCCGCTATGGGAAGGAAAGGATGCGGGAACAGACAGAGACCGACCTCCCCCCCACCCCAACCCATGCCAGGCTGCGGATAGCAGTGAGAGGGGCCAAGTGATTCTCAGAGGTCCAAATGGACACCCCCCCTGGGAAACGCGCACCACGGACCAGCATCCCGGCTTGGCGGAGCAACACTTCACCACCAACCTATCCTCTTTCTCTCCACTTCCCGACCCCGTTCCAGCCCCGGAGGCTGTGCCCCAGGGTGGATTCGAAAAGAGGATGGAGAAGAAGTGCGGGAAAGGGTCGTCACCACCCACAGGGTGCCGGCTTCACCCCACCCCTCCAAGCCGAAGAGGGCATGAGACACCACACGGTGACACTCCTCTTTGTAACAGGAATGAGCACCCTCCTCACCCCGCAACGGGAAGGAAAGGTGCGCGAGACCCACCAGGGCCTGTCCTCCACCCCCACCCCGTTCCCTGCCCATTGGCGATGGGCTGGAAGAGAGGGGCATAGCGAGGCTCGGAGGTCCTGATGTACACGCCCCCTAGGAACTGGGCACAATGCAGCGGCCCCCCGGGCTTCGCGTAAGAACCCTTCCCCACTGATCTTTCCTTTCTCTCTCCCATTCCCAACTCCGTCCCAGCCACGGAGGCTGTGCCCAAGGGTGGATTGGAGAAGAGGATGGAGAAGAAGTGCGGGAATAAGTCGTCAAACCCCAAGGGGTGCCGCTTTCTTCACACCCCTCCAAACCAACGAGGGCAGGATCAATCACCATGGTGACACCCCCTTCATAACTGGAATGAGCACCATACTGCCACCACGACGGGAAGGAAAGGCGTACAAGACCCGCCAGGGACCGACCACCCCCCCAAACACGGCAACCCGCCGGACGGCGCTCAGCAGGAAGAGAGGGGCCAAGTGACTCTCGGAGGTGAAGTTGGACAAGCCACATGGGAACAGGGTGCCAGGGAGTGGCACCCAGGGATTGGCGGAGCAACACTTCACCACCAACTTTTCCTCTCTCTCTCCCCTTCAGGACACCTCCCAGCCCTGGAGGCTGTGCCCACAGGCAGAGTGGAAAAGAGGATGGAGAAGAAGTGCGGGAAAGGGTCGTCACCACCCACATGGTGCCAGCTTCTCCATGCCCTTCCAAGCCGAATAGGGGAGGATCAAACACAATGGTGACCCCCAGCTTCGTAACAGGAACCAGCACCCTTCTGCAACCGCGACGGGAAGGCCCGGGAGACCGGCCAGGACCTGACCTCACCTCCGAGGAGGCCCCCCGCTGGGCGGTGCCCAGCAGGAAGTGAAGGGCCAAGTGACTCTCAGAGCTCACGTTGGACACAAAACCTGGGAACAGGGCACCTCTGAGCGCATCCCGGGCTTGGCGGAGCAACACTTCCCCACAGACCTTTACTCTCTCTCTCACCTTCACAACTCCATCCCGGGTGAAGTGGAAAAGAGGATGGAGAAGGGTGGGAAAGGGTCATCAACGCCTACTGGGTGCCGGCTTCTCCCCACCCCTCCAAGCCAAGGAGTGCAGGATCAACCACCACTGCGACCCCCCACTTCGTCACAGGAACCAGCAGCCTCCTCTCACTGAGACGGAAAGGAAAGGCATGGGAGGCTCCCCAGGGACCGACCTCCCAGCCCAACCCTCCCCACGCCGGGCATCAGACAGCAGGAAGAGCGGGACCAAGTGACTCTTGGAGGTCACGTTAGACACGCCCCCTAAAAACAGGGCGCCATGAATCGGCACCCCGGCCTTAGTGGAGCAACACTTCTCCACCGAACTTTCCTCTTTCTCTCTCCTTCCCGATACTGTCCCAGCCCCGGAGTCTGTGCACCAGGGTACATTGGAAAAGAGGATGGAGAACAAGTGCGAGAAAGGTCGTCAACACCCACCGGCTGTCGGATTCTCCTCGCCCCTCCAAGCCAAAGAGGGCAAGATCAACCACCACACGACCCCCCAATTTGTAACGGGAAAGAGCACATTCCTGCCTACATGACAGGAAAGAAAGGAATGGAGACCCGCCAGGGACCGATCTCCCCCCCAAAAAACGCCCCCTGTCGGGCGGCGCCAACAGGAAGAGACAGGCAAAGCGATGCTGGGAGGTCCCGGTGGACACGTCCACAGGGAACAGGGCCCCTTCAAGCGGCACCCTGGGCTTGGCAGAGCAACGTTTCCCAACAGACCTTTTCTCTCTCATTCCCCTTCCCGAAGCCTTCTCAGCCCTGGAAGCCATGCCCCCGTGCGGAGTGTAAAGAGGATGTAGTAGAAGTCGAGAAAGGGTCGTCACCTCCCACCGGTTGCCGGCTTCTACCCACCCCTCCAAGACCAAGAAGGCAGGATCAACAACCATGTTGAACCCCCTCTTCCTAAGGGGAATGAACAGCATCCTGTCCCCTCAAAGGGAAAACAAGGCATGAGAGACCCGCTAGGTACCGGCCTCCCCCATCAAACCGTCCCCGGCCGGGGGGGCATTCAGCAGGAGGAGAGGTGTCAAGCGACATTCGGAGGTCCAGGTGCACAAGCTCCCTGGGAACAAGGCGCCGCATGCGGCCCCCCAGCTTGGCGAAGCAACCATTCCCCACCGACCTTTCCTCTCTCTCTCCTGTTCCCGAACCTTCCCAGCCCCGGAGGCTGTGCACCCGGGCTGAGTGAAAAGAGGATGGAGTAGAAGTGCGTGAAAGGGTCGTCACCCCCAACCAGGTGCCGGCTTCCTCACACCCCTCCAAAACATTGAGGGCAGTATCAATCACCACGGTGAACCCCCTTTATAACGAGCACCCTCCTGGACCGGCTATGGAAAGAAAATGCGTGCAAGACCCGCTAGGGACCGACTTCCCCCACATCAGGCCCCCAGCCGGCATCGCCCAACAGAAAGAGTAGGGCCAAGAAACTCTCAGGAGTCAAGGTGGGCACGCCCACTGGGAACAGGGTTCCAGGGAGCGGCACCCCGGCCTTGGTGGAGCAATCATTCCCCACTGACCTTTCCTCTCTCTCTCCAGTTCCCGAACCTTCCCAGCCCCGGAGGCTGTGCACCCGGGCTGAGTGAAGTGAGAATGGAGTAGAAGTGCGGGAAAGGGTCATCACCCCCAACCGGGTGCTGGCGTCTTCACAACCCTGCAAAAGAAAGAGGGCTGGATCCAACACCATGGTGAACCCCCTTCATAAAGGGAACGAGCACCCTCCTGGACCCGCGACTGGAAGGAAAGGCATGCAAGACCCGCTAGGGACCAACCTCCACCCCCATCCGGCCCCCCGCAGGCGATGCCCAGCAGGAAGAGAGGGTCCAAGTGACTCTCAGAGGTCACATTGGACACATCCACTGGAAACAGGGTGCCAGGGAATGGCACTCTGTGCTTGGCAGAGCAACACTTCCCCACCGAGCTTTCCTCACTCTCTCCCCTTCCTGAGACCTCCCAGCCCTGGAGGCTGTGCCCACGGATGGAGTGGAATACAGGATGGAGAAGTGTGGGAAAGGGTCGTCACCGACCACAGGGTGCCGGCTTCTCCCCGCCCCTCTAAACTGAGGAGGGCAGGATCAACCATCATGGTGACCCCCAGCTTCGTAACAGGAACCAGCACCCTTCTGCCCATGCGACGGGAAGGCGGGAAGACCCGCCAGGGACCAAACTTACCCCCCACACTGCACCCCCTGGGCAGCGCCACCAGGAAGAGAGGACCAAAGCAATGCTAGGAGGTCCAATTGGACACGCCCCCTGGGTACAGGGCACCTCTGAGAGCATGAGGGCTTGGGGGAGAAGCCCTTCCCCACCGACATTTACTCTCTCTTTCACCTTCCGGACCGCGTCCCAGTCCTGGAGGCTGTGCCCCCAAGCAGAGTGGAAAAGAGAATGGAGAAGAAGTGCAGGAATGGGTCATCTCAGCCCACCGGGTGCTGGCTTCTCCCCGCCCCTCCATGAGGAGGACTGCAGGATCAACATCCACTGAGACCCCACATTTCATAACAGGACCGAGCAACCTCCTCTCCCTGCGACGTAAAGGAAAGGCATGGAAGACCCGCAAGGGACCAAACTCCCAGCCCTTCCCGCCCCCCGTCAGGCAGCGGAGAGCAGGAGAAGAGGGGCCAAGTGATTTTGCCAGGTCACGTTAGACACGCCTCCTAGGAACAGGGCACCACGGAGCAGACACTGGACTGAGCGGAGCAACACTTCCCCACCACACTTTCATCTTTCTCTCCCCTTCCCGACTCCTCCCAGCCCTGGAGGCTGTGCCCCCAGGAGGAGTGGAAAAGAGGATGAAAAAGAAGTGCAGGAAAGGGTCGTCACTGCCCACAGGGTGCCGCCTTATCCCTGGTCCTCGGAGCATAGGAGGGCAGGATCAACCACCACAGCGACCCCCCACTTTGTAACGGATATGAGCACCCTCCTCCCCCTGCGACGTGAAAGAAAGTCATGCGAGACCTGCCAGGGATCGACCTCCGCCCCACATTGCCCCCGCCAGGGGTTTCCCAGCAGGAAAAGTGGGGCCAGGTGACTCTCAGAGGTTCAGGTGGACATGCCCCCTGGGAACAGGGTGTCACAGAGAAGCACCCCGGCCTTGGTGGAGCAACACTTCATCACCTACCTTTCCTTTCTCTCTCCCCTTACCCACACCGTCCCAGCCCTGGAGGCTATGCCCCAGGGCTGAGTGAAAAGAGGATGGAGTAGAAGTGCACGGAAAGTGTCTTCACTCCCCACCAGGTGCCAGCGTCTCCCCGTGCGTCCAAGCCAACAAGGGCAGGATCAACCACCATGGCGACCCCCCGTTCGTAAAGGGAACCAGCACTCTCCTGCCCCCGCGATGGGAAGGAAAGGATGGGAGACCCAACAGAGACGACCTCCCCGCCACCCCGAACCATGCCGGGCGGCGGATAGCAGGAAAAGAGGGGCCAAGTAATTCTCGGAGGTCCTGATGGAAAACCCCCCTGGGAAATAGGCACCACGGAACGGCACCCCGGCTTGGCGGAGCAACCCTTCCCCACAAACCTATCCTCTCTCTCTCCCCTTCCCGATCCCGTCCCAGCCCCGGAAGCTGTGCCCCTGGGCGGAGTGGAAAGAGGATGGAGTAGAAGAGGGGGAAAGGGTCATCATCGTCCACCGGGTGCCGGTTTCTTCAAAGCCCTCCAAACCAATGAGGGCAGGATCAATCACCATGGTGAGCCCCCTTCATAACTGGAACAAGCACCCACCTTCCACCGCGACGGAAAGGAAAGGCGTGTGAGACACGCCAGGGCCCAACCTCCCCCCTAATCCGGCGCCCCACTGGGTGGCACCCAGCAGGAAGATATGGACCACTCCTCTCTCTCTCCCCCTGCTGGCTCCTCCCAGCCCTGCCTGCTGTGCCCCCGAACAGAGTGGAAAAGAGGATGGAGAAGAAGTGCAGGAAAGTGTAATCACCGCCCACAGAGTGCCGGCTTCTCCCTGGCCCTCCAAGCCAAGGAGGGAAGGATCCACCACCACACCGACCCCCCACTTTTTAACGGAATGAGCACCCTCCTCCCCCCGCGTTGGGAAGGAAAGTCACGCGAGACCCGAGAGGGCCGGATTTCCATCCCCACCCAATTCCTTGCCTGTCGGCGGTGGGCAGAAAGAGAGGGCCAAAGCAATGCTCAGAGGTCCTGGTGGACATGCCCCCTGGGAAGAGGGCACGGCTGAGCGCATCCAGGGCTTGGTGGAGCAACCCTTCCCCACCAACCTTTCCTCTCTCTCTCTCCTTCCCATCCCCTGAGGCTGTGCCCCAGGTCTGAGTGAAAGGAGGATGGAGCAGAAGTGCGGGAATAAGTCGTCACGCCCCACCGGGTATCTTCACACCCCTCCAAACCAACGAGGGCAGGATCAATCACCATGGTGAAACACCCTTCATAACTGGAACAAGCAATATCCTGCAACCGCGACGGGAAGGAAAGATGTGCAAAACTTGCCAGGGTCCGACCACCCCCCAAAACACAGCAACCCACTGGGCGGTGCCCAACAGGAAGAGACGGGCCAAGTGACTCTCAGAGGTGAATTTGGACAAGCCCCCTGGGAACAGGGTGCAGGGAGCAGCATCCCTGTCTTGGCGGAGCAACACTTCCCTACCGAACTTTCCTTTTTCTCTCCTCTTACCGATCCCGTCCCAGCCCTGGAGGCTGTGCCCCAGGGCTGAGTGAAAAGAGGATGGAGTAGAAGTGCAGGGAAAGTGTTGTCATCCCCAACCATGTACCGGAGTCACCTCGCGCCTCCAAGCCAATGAGGGCAGGATCAACCACCACAGCGACCCCCCATTCGTAACGGAAACGAGCTCTCACCTGCCCCTGCGATGGGAAGGAGAGCAGTGCGAGTTCTGCCAGAGACCAACCTCGCCCCTACCCCGCCCCATGCCCGGCAGTGGACAGCAGGAAGAGAGGGGCCAAGTGACTCTCAGAGGTCACATTGGACACACCCACTAGGAACAGGGTGCCAGGGAACGGCACCCTGTGCTTTGCAGAGCAACAATTCCCCACCAAACTTTCCTCTCTCTCTCCCCTTCCTGATACCTCCCAGCCCTGGAGGATGTGTCCACGGACGGAGTGGAAAGCAGGATGGAGAAGAAGTGTGGGAAAGGGTCGTCACCGTCCACAGGGTGCCAGCTTCTCCGTGCCCCTCCAAGCCGAGGAGGGCAGGATCAAACACCATGGCGACACCCAGCTTCATAACAGAAACCAGCACTCTCCTGCACTCACGACGGGAATGCCAGGAAACCCTCCAGGGACTGAAATTACCCCACACACCGCCCCCCGCCTGGCGGCACCACTAGGAATAGAGGAGCAAACCAATACTAGGAGGTCCCATCGGACACGGCATCAGGGAACAGGGCGCATCTGAGCGCATGCGGGCTTGGCGGAGAAGCCCTTCCCCACCGACATTTATCTCTCTCTCACCTTCCCGACCTCGTCCCAGCCTTGGAGGCTGTGACCCCGGGCCGAGTGAAAAGAGGATGGAGTAGAAGAGGGGGAAAGGGTCATCACCACCCACCGGGTGCCAGTTTCTTCAAAGCCCTCCAAACCAACGAGGGCAGGATAATCACCATGGTGGTCCCACTTCATAACTGAAACAAGCACCCACTTGCCACCGCGACGGGAAAGAAAGGCGTGCGAGACCTGCCAGGGAACAAACTCCCCCCTCTACCGGCGCCCCGCTGGGCGTCGCCCAGCAGGAAGAGATGGACCAAATGAATTTCGGAGGTCACATTGGACACACCTACTAGGAACAGGGTGCCAGGGAACGGCACCCCGGGCTTGGTGGAGCAACACTTCTCCACCGACCTTTCTCTCTCTCTCCCTTTCCCGACTCCTCGGAGCCCTGCCGGCTGTGCAACCGTGTGGAGTGGAAAAGTGGACGGAGAAGAAGTGCAGGAAAGGGTCATCACTGCCCACAGGGTGCAAGCTTCTCCCCGTCCCTCCAAGCCAACGAGGGCAGGATCAACCACCAGAGTGACCCCCACTTTTTAACGGAATCAGGACCATCCTCCCCCCGCGCCAGGAACGAAAAGCACGCGAGACCAGCCAAGGACCGAACTCCCCACCCACACCGCTCCCCGCCGGTTGGCGAACAGCAGGAAGAGAGGGTCCAAGTGACTCTCGGAGATCCCACTGGACACGTCCCCTGGGAAAAAGGCGCTGTGGAGCGGCCCCCCGGGTTTGGCGGAGCAACCCTTCCACATCCACCTTTCCTCTCTCTCTCCCATTCCCGACCCCGTCCCAGCCCCAGAGGCTGTGCACCCGGGCGGAATGTTAAAGAGGATGGAGAAGAAGTGCGGGAAAGTGTCGTCACAGCTCTCACATTGCAAACTTCTCCATGCCCCTCCAAGCCGAGGAAGGGAGGATCAACTACAACGGCGAACCCCCACGTCGTAACAGGAACGAGCAGACTCCTCTCACCGTGATGGAAAGGAAAGGCGTGGGAGACTCGTCAGGGACTGACCTCACAGCCCTACCCACACCACACCAAGCGGAAGACAGCAGGAAGAGAGGGTCCAAGTGACTCTTGGAGGTCACGTTAGACATGCCCCCTAGGAGCAGGGCGCCACGGAGCAGCTCCCCGGACTTGGAGGACCAACACGTCCCCACCGAAATTTCCTCTTTCTCTCCCATTCCCAAACCCGTCCCAGCCCCGGAGGTTGTGCCCCAGGGCTGAGTGAAAAGAGGACGGAGTAAAAGTGCAGGGAAAGTGTCATCATCCCCAACCAGGTGCAGGAGTCTCCCCGCACCCTTAAGCCAACGAGGGCAGGATCAACCACCACGGCGACCCCCCATTCGTAACGGAAACCAGCACCCACCTGCCCCCGTGATGGGAAGGAGAGCAGTGCGAGTCCGGCCAGAGACCGACCTCACCCCTACCTCGCCCCATGCCGGTGGCGGACAGCAGGAAGAGAGGGGCCAAGTGACTCTCAGAGGTACCGGTGGACACGCCCCCTGGGTAAAAGGCGCTATGGAGCGGACCCCCGGGCTTGGCGGAGCAACCCTTCCCCACTGACCTTTCCTCTCTCTCTCCGCTTCCCGACCCTTCCCAGCCCCGGAGGTTGTGCCCCCAGGCTGAGTGAAGTGAGGATGGGGTAGAAGTGCGGGAAATGGTCGTCACCCCCAAACGGGTGCTGGCTTCTTCACATCCGTCCAAACCAAGGAGGGCAGGATCAATCAACAAGGTGAAACCCCTTCTTAACGGGTACGAGCACCCTACTGGACCCGCGACTGGAAGGAAAGGCGTGCGAGACATCTTAGAGACCGACCCCCTACATCAGGCCCCCCGCCGGTGACGCCCAGCAGGAAGACAGGGGCCAAATGACTCTCAGAGGTCACCTTGGACACACCCACTAGGAACAGGTTGCCAGGTAACGGCACCCTGTGCTTGGCAGAGCAACACTTCCCCACTGACCTTTCCTCTCTCTCTCCCCTTCCTGATACCTCCCAGCCCTGGAGGCTGTGTCCACGGATGGAGTGGAAAGCAGGATGGAGAAGAAGTTTGGGGAAGGGTTGTCACTGTCCACAGGGTGCCAGCTTCTCCGTGCCCCTCCAAGCCGAGGAGGGCAGGATCAAACACCATGGCGACACCCAGCTTCGTAACAGAAACCAGCACTCTTCTGCCCCCGTGACGGGAAGGCCAGGAAACCCGCCAGGGACCGAAATTACCCCACACACCGTCCACCACCGGGTGGCACCACTAGGAATAGAGGAGCAAACCAATACTAGGAGGTCCCATCGGACACGGCATCAGGGAACAGGGCGCTTCTGAGCGCATGCGGGCTTGGCGGAGAAGCCCTTCCCCACCGACATTTATCTCTCTCTCACCTTCCCGACCTCGTCCCAGCCATGGAGGCTGTGACCCCGGGCCGAGTGAAAAGAGGATGGAGTAGAAGAGGGGGAAAGGGTCATCACCACCCACCGGGTGCCAGTTTCTTCAAAGCCCTCCAAACCAACGAGGGCAGGATAATCACCATGGTGGTCCCACTTCATAACTGGAACAAGCACCCACTTGCCACCGCGACGGGAAAGAAAGGCGTGCGAGACCTGCCAGGGACCAAACTCCCCCCTCTACCGGCGCCCCGCTGGGCGTCGCCCAGCAGGAAGAGATGGACCAAATGAATTTCGGAGGTCACATTGGACACACCTACTAGGAACAGGGTGCCAGGGAACGTCACCCCGGGATTGGTGGAGCATCACTTCCCCACTGACCATTCCTCTCTCTCTCCCCTTCATGATACCTCCCAGCCCTTGAGGCTGTGCCCATGGAAGAGTGGAAAGCAGGATGGAGAAGAAGTGTGGGAATGGGTTGTCACCGACCACAGGATGCCATCTTCTCCCCGCCCCTCCAAGCCAAGGAGGGCAGGATCAAACACCATGGCGAACCCCAGGTAGGTAACAGGAACCAGCACCCTCCTGCCCCCGTGATGGGAAGGCCTGGAAGACCCGCCAGGGACCGAACTTACCCTCCACACTGCTCCCCGCCGGGCGGTGCCACCAGGAAGGGAGGAGCAAAGCAATGCTAGGAGGTCGCATTGGACACGCCCCTGAGAACAGGGTGCCAGGGAGCTGCACCCTGGCCTTGGTGGAGCAACAATTCCCCTCCGACCTTTCCTCTCTCTACCCTTGCCAACCCCGTCCCAGCCCCGGAGGCTTTACCCCAGGGTGGATTGGAACAGAAGATGGAGAAGAAGTGCGGGAAAGGTCCGTCACTGCCCACAGGGTGCCGGCTTCACCCAGCCCCTCCAAGTCGGAGAGGGCAGGAGCAACCACCACGATGTACCCCACTTTGTAATAGGAATGAGCATCCTCCTCCCCCCGCAACGTGAAGGAAAGGTGCGCAAGACCCTCCAGGGCCTGACCTCGAACCCCACCCAATCCTCTGCCTGTCGGCGGTGTGCATGAAGAGAGGGGCCAAGCGAGGCTCGGAGGTCCTGGTGGACACGGCCCATGTGAACAGGGCACCGTGCAGCAGCCCCCCAGGCTTCGTGAAGCAACCCTTCCCCACAATCTTCTCTCTCTCTCCCATTCCCGACCCCGTCCCAGCCCCGGAGGCTGTGCACCCGGGCAGAATGTTAAAGAAGATGGAGAAGAAGTGCGGGGAAATGTCATCACCGCCCACCGGCTGCCGGCTTCTCTAAGCCCCTCTAATCCAAGGAGGGCAGGATCAACTACCACAGCGACACTCCACTTTGTAATGGGAATGAGCACCCTCCTGCCCCTGCAATGGGAAGGAAAGGCGTGGGAGACCTGCCAGGGACCAAACTCCCTCCTCATCCGGCGCCCCGCTGGGCGGCGCCTGTCAGGAAGAGATGGACTATGTGACTTTCGGAGGTCAAGTTGTACAAGCCTCCTGGAAACAGGGTGCAAGGGAATGGCACCCCAGGATTGGTGGAGCAACACTTCTCCACCGACCTTTCCTCTTTCTCTCCCCTTCCCTACTCCTCCGCGCCCTGCTGGCTGTGTCCCCGAGTGGAGTGGAAAAGAGGATGGAGAAGAAGTGCAGGAAAGGGTCATCACCGCCCACAGAGTGCCGACTTCTCCCCGCCCCTCCAAGCCAACGAGGGCAGGATCACTCACCACGGTGACCCCCCACTTTTTAACGGGATGAACCCCCTCCTCCCCCCACGATGGGAAGGAAAAGCACGCGAGGCCCGCCAGGGACCGATCTCCCGACCCACACCGCCCCCGCCGGGTGGCGGCCACCAGGAACAGAGTGGCCAAGTGCCTCTCGGAGGTCCCGGTGGACACACCCCCTGGGGAAAAGGTGCTGTAGAGCGCCCCCCCGGGTTTGGCGGAGCAACCCTTCTCCACCGACCTTTCCTCTCTCTCTCCCAATCCCAACCCCGTCCCAGCCCCAGAGGCTGTGCACCCGGGTCAGAATGTTAAAGAGAATGGAGAAGAAATGAGGGAAAGGGCCGTCACCGCCCACAGGTTTCCGGTTTCTCCATGCCCCTCCAAACCGAGGAAGGGAGGATCAAACACCATGGCGTCCCCTAGCTTCGTAGCAGGAACTAGCACCCTTCTGCCCCCGTAATGGGAAGGCGCGGGAGACTGACCAGGGACTGAGCTCATCCCCCAGTCGGACCTCGCTGGGCTTCACCCAGCAGGAAGAGAGGGGACATGTGACTCTCAGAGGTCACGTTGGATACGATCCCTGGGAACATTGCACCTCTGAGTGCATTCCGGGCTTGGCAGAGCAACCCTTACCCACCTACCTTTCCTCTCTCTCTCCCATTACCGACCCCGTCCCAGCCCCGGAGGCTGTGCACCCAGGCGGAATGTTAAAGTAGATGTAGAAGAAGTGCGGGAAAATGTCATCACCACCCACCGCCTCCGGCTTCTCCAAACCCCTCTAATCCAAGGAGGGCAGGATCAACTACCACAGCGACACTCCATTTGTAACGGGAATGAGCACCCTCCAGCCTCGCTGATGGGAAGGAAAGGCACGCCATACCCTCCAGGGACCTATCACCCCCCCAAACTGCCCCCTGTTGGGCGGAGCCAACAGGAAGAGAGGGGCAAAGCGATGGTGGGAGGTGTCGGTGGACACACCCACTGGGGACAGGGTGCCTGTGAGGGCATTCAGGGCTTGGCGGAGCAACCCTTCCCCACCGACCTTTCCTCTCTCTCTCCCCTTCCCAACTCTTCCCAGCCACGGAGACTGTGCCACCGGGCAGATTGAAAAGAGGACGGAATAGAAGAGCGGGAAAAGGTCATCACTGCCCACCGAGTACCAGTTTCTTCAAAACCCTCCAACCCAACGAGGGCAGGATCAATCACCAAGGAGAACCCCCATTTAATGGGAACGAGCACCCTCCTCGACCCACGACTGGAAGGAAAGGCGTGCGAGTCCCGCTAAGGACTGACCTCCCCCCCATCAGGCCCCTTGCCGGCGGCGCCCAGCGGGAAGAGCGGGACCAAGTGACTCTCAGAGGTCATATTGGACACACCCACTAGGAACAGGGTGCCAGGGAACATCACCCTGTGCTTGGCAGAGCAGCACTTCCCCACCGAACTTTCCTCTCTCTCTCCCCTTCCTGAAACCTCCCAGCCCTGGAGGCTGTGCCCACGGACAGAGTGGAAATCAGAATGGAGAAGAAGTGTGGGAAAGGGTCGTCACCGACCACAGGGTGACGGCTCTCCCCACCCCTCCAAGCTGAGGAGGGAAGGATTAACCACCATGGCGACCCCCAGCTTCGTAACAGGTTCCAGCGCCCTCCTGCCCCCGCGACAGGAAGTCCCGGAAACCCACCTGGGACCGAAATTACTCCACACACCGCTTCCCCCTGTGCGGCGCCACCAGAAACAGAGGAGCAAATCAATGCTAGGAGGTCCATTGGACACGGCCCTTGGGAAAAAGGCGCTTCTGAACACATGCGGGCTTGGCGGAGAAGCTCTTCCCCACCGACCTTTACTCTCTCACCCTCCCAAATGCGTCCCAGGTTGGAGGCTGTGCCCCCGGGCGGAGTGAAAAAAGGATGGAGTTGAAAAGGGGGAAAGGGTCATCACCACCCACCGTGTGTCGGTTTCTTCAAAGCCCTCCAAACCAACGAGGGCAGGATCAATCACCATGGTGAGCCCACATCATAACTGGAACAAGCACCCACCTGCCACGGCGATGGGAAAGAAAGGTGTGCGAGACCTGCCAGGTACCAATCTCCCCCTTCATCTGGCGCCCCCTGGGCGTCGCCCAGGAGGGAGAGATGTACCCAGTGAATTTCGGAGGTCACATTGGACACACCCACTAGGAACAGGGTGCCAGGAAATGGCACCCTGTGTTTGGCAGAGCAACACTTCCCCACCGACCTTTCCTCTCTCTCTCCCCTTCCTGATACCTCCCAGCCCTGAAGGCTGTGCACACGGACGGAGTGGAAAGCAGGATGGAGAAGAAGTGTGGGAAAGGGTCGTCACCGACCACAGGGTGCCGGCTTCTCCCCGCCCCTCCAAGCTGAGGATGGCAGGATCAACCACTTCGGTGACCCCCAGCTTCATAACAGGAACCAGCACCCTCCTGTCCCCACGACACTAAGGCCTGGAAGACCCTCCAGGGACCGAACTTTCCCCCCACACCGCCCCCCTCCGGGCGGAGCCACCAGGAAGAGAGGAGCAAAGCAATGCTAGGAGGTCCCATTGGACACGTCCCATGGGAACTGGGCGCTTCTGAGCACATGCGGGCTTGGTGTAGAAGCCCTTCCCCACCGACCTTTACTCTCTCTCTCACCTTCCGGACCGCATCCCAGCCTGGAGGCTGTGCACCCGGGCGGAGTGAAATGAGGATGGAGTAGAAGTGCGGGAAAGGGTTGCCACCCCCAAATGGGTGTCAGCTTCTTCACACCCCTCCAAACGAAATAGGGCAGGATAAATCACCACTGTGAACCCCCTTCATAATGGGAAAGAGCACTCTTCTGGACTCACGACGGGAAGGAAAGGTGTGCGAGGTCTGCTAGGGACGGAACTGAACCCCATCCAGCCCCGAGCCTGAGTCGCTCAACAGGAAGAGTGGGGCCAAGTAACTCTTAGAGGTCAAGTTGGACATGCCCCCTGGGAACAGGGTGCCAGGGAGCGGCACCCCGGGCTTGGTGGAGCAACACTTCCCCTCTGACTTTTCCTCTCTCTAACCTTCTCAACTCCGTCCCAGCCCTGGAGGCTGTGCCCAAAGGTGGATTGCAACAGAGGATGGAGAACAAGTGCGAGAAAGGTTCGTCACCGCCCACAGGGTGCCGGCTTCACCCCACCCCTCTAAGCCGGAGAGGGCAGAAGCAACCACCACGATGTACTCCACTTTGTAATTGGAATGAGCACCCTCCTACCCCCGCGATTGGAAAGAGAGCAGTGCGAGTCCGGCCAGAGACCGGCCTCGCCCCTACCCTGCCCCATGCCCGGCCGCGGACAGCAGGAAGAGAGGGGACAAGTGACTCTCAGAGGTCCCAGTGGACACGGCCCCTGGGAAAAAGTCGCTATGGTGCGGCCACCCGGGCTTGGCAGAGCAACCCTTCCCCACCGACCTTACCTCTCTCTCTCCCCTTCCCGACCCTTCCCAGCCCCAGAGATTGTGCCCCAGGGCTTAGTGAAAAGAGGATGGAGTAGAGGTGCGGGAAAGGGTCGTCACCCCAACCGAGTGCCGACTTCTTCACACCCCTCCTAACCAAGGAGTACAGGATCAATTACCAAGGTGAACCCCCTTCATAACGGGAACGAGCACCCTCCTGGACCCGCAACTGGAAGGAAAGGCGTGAAAAAACCCTAGAGACCGAACTCCCCCCCCCATCCGGCCCACCGCCTGCAGCGCCCAGCAAGAAGAGAGGGGCCGAGTGACTCTCAGAGGTCACGTTGGACACACCCACTGGGAACAGGGTGCCAGGGAACATCACCCTGTGCTTGGCAGAGCAACACTTCCCCAACGACCTTTCCTCTCTCTCCCCCCTTCCGGACACCTCCCAGCCCTGGAGGCTGTGCTCACGGACTGTGTGGAAAACATGATGGAGATGAAGTGTGGGAAAGAGTCGTCACCGACCACAGGGTGCCGGCTTCTGCCCGCCACTCCAAGGCGTGGAGGGCAGGATCAATCACCATGGTGACCCCCAGCTTCGTAACAGAAACCAGCACCCTCCTGCCCCCGCGACGGAAAGACCCGGAAGACCCGCCAGGTACCGAACTTACCCCACACACCGCCCCCCGCGAGGCGGCGCCACCAGGAAGAGAGGAGCAAAGCAATGTTAGGAGGTCCAATTGGACACGCCCCCTGGGAAAAGGGCGCCTCTGAGCACATTTGGGCTTGGCGGAGAAGCCCTTCCCCACCGACCTTTACTTTCTCTCTCACCTTCCCGACTGCGTCCTAGCTCTGGATGCTGTGCCCCCGGGCGGAGTGGAAAAGAGGATGGAGAAGAAGTGCAGAAAAGGGTCGTCACTGCCCACCGTGTGTTGGTTTCTCCCAGCCCCTCCCTGCGGAGGAGTGCATGGTCAACATCCACTGCAACACTACACTTCCTAACAGGAACGAGCAGCCTCCTCTCCCTGCGACGTAAAGGAAAGGCATGGGAGTCCTGGCAGGGATGAACTCCCAGCCCGGCCCGCCCCCCGCTGGGCGGCGGAGAGCAGGAGAAGAGGGTCCAAGAGACTTTCGCAGGTAACGTTAGACTGGACCCTAGGAACAGAGTGCCACGGAGCGGCACGCCGGGCTTAGAGGAGCAACACTTCCTCACCGCCCTTTCCTCTTTTTCTCCCCTTCCCGACTCCTCCCAGCCCTG
Source organism: Aplodontia rufa (assembly GCA_004027875.1). Lineage (NCBI taxonomy): Eukaryota > Metazoa > Chordata > Mammalia > Rodentia > Aplodontiidae > Aplodontia > Aplodontia rufa. The sequence continues at coordinate 43,196 of PVKS010010042.1, read as the reverse complement.
GAGGCTGTGCCCCCAGGGGGAGTGGAAAAGAGGATGGAAAAGAAGTGCAGGAAAGGGTCGTCACCGCCCACAAGGTGCCGCCTTATCCCTGATCCTCCAAGCCTAGGAGGGCAGGATAAACCAGCATGGCAAACCCCAACTTTGTAACGGAAATGAGCACCCTCCTTCCCCTGCGACGGAAAAGAAAGTCACGCGAGACATGCCAGGGACCGACCTCCGCCCCACATCGCCCCTGCCGGTGGTTTGCCGGTAGAAACAGTGGGGCCAAGTGATTTTCAGAGGTTCAGGTAAACACGACCCCTGGGAATAGGGTGCCACCGAGCAGCACCCCGGCCTTGGCGGAGCAACACTTCCTCACCAACCTTTCCTCTCTCTCTCCCCTTCCCAACCCCATCCCAAACCCGGAGGCTGTGCCCCAGGGCTGAGTTAAAAGAGGATGGAGTAGAAGTGCATGGAAAGTGTCGTCACTCCCCACCAGGTGCCAGCTTCTCCCCGTGCGTCCAAGACAACAAGAGCAGGATCAACCACCACGGCGACCCCCATTCGTAAAGGGAACGAGCAAGCTCCTGCCTCCACGATGGGAAGGGAAGGATGCAAGACCCACCAGAGGCCAACCTCCCCAGCAACCCGACCCATGCAGGGTGGCGGATAGCAGGAAGAGAGGGTCCAAGTGATTTGCGGAGTTCCCGATGGTTACCCCCCCTGGGAAACAGGCGCCACGGAGCGGCACCCCGGCTTGGCGGAGCGACCCTTCCCCACAAACCTATCCTCTCTCTCTCCCCTTCCCGACCACCTCCCAGCCCCAGAGGCTGTGCACCAGGGTGGATTGGAAAAGATAATTGAGAACCAGTGCGGGAAGGGTCGTCACCGCCCAAAGGGTGCCGGCTTCACCACACCCGTCCAAGACGAAGAGAGCAGGAGAAACCACCAGGGCGACACCCTACTTTTTAACGTAATGAGCACCCTCCTCCCCCCGCGACGTGAAGGAAAGGCGAGCGAGACGCACCAGGGCCTGACCTCGAACCCAACCCCATCCCCTGCCTGTCGGCGGCGGGCATGAAGAGAGGGGCCAAGCGAGGCTCGGAGGTCCTGATGGACACGCACCCTGGACACAGAGCACCGTGCAGCGGCCCCTGGGGCTTCACGTAGCAACCCTTCCCCACCGATTTTTTTTCTCTCTCTCCCATTCCCGACCCCGTCCCAGCCCCGGAGGCTGTGCACCCGGGCGGGATGTTAAAGAAGATGGAGAAGAAGTGCGGGAAAATGTCGTCACCACCCACCGGCTGCTGGCTTCTCCAAGACCCTCCCATCCAATGAAGGCAGGATCAACTACCACAGAGACACTCCACTTTGTAACTGGAATGAGCACCCTCCTGCCCCTGCGACGAGAAGGAAAGGCACCCGAGCCCCGCCAGGGACCGATCTCCCCCCCAAAACGCCCCCTCTCTGGCGGTGCTAACAGGAAGAAAGGGGCAAAGCGATGCTGGGAGGTCCTGGTGGACACGCCACCTGGGAAAAAGGCGCTGTGGAGCGCCCCGCCAGGTTTGGCTGAGCAACCCTTCCCCACCGAAATTTCTCTCTCCCCTTCCCGACTCTTCCCAGCACAGGTGGCTGTGCCCCCGGGCGGAGTGAAAAGAGGATGGAGTAGAAGTGCGGAAATAAGTTGCCACCCCCCACCGGGTGCCGGTTTCTTCACACCCCTCCAAACCATCGAGGGCAGGATCAATCACCATGGTGACACTCCCTTCATAAGTGGAATGAGCACCATCTTGCCACCATCACAGGAAGGAAAGGGGTGAAAGACCCGCCAGGGACTGACCACCCCCATAATCTGGCAACCCGCAGGGCAGCGCCCAGCAGGAAGAGAGGGGCCATGTGACTATCGGAGGTGAAGTTGGACAAGCCCCCTGGGAACAGGGTGCCAGGGAGCGGCATACCTGGCATGATTGAACAACACTTCCCCACCAAACTTTCCTCTCTCTCCCCTTCAGGACACCTCCCAGCCCTGGAGGCTGTGCCCACAGTCGGAGTGGAAAAGAGGATGGAGATGAAGTGCAGGAAAGAGTCGTCACCAGCCACAGGGTGCCGGCTTCTCCATGCCCCTCCAAGCTGAGGAGGGGAGGATCAAAAACCATGGCGACCCTCAGTTTCGTAACAGGAACCAGCACCCTTCCGGCCCAGCGATGGGAAGGACGGAGAGACCGGCCAGGGACTGACCTCACCCTCCAACCTGCTCCCCGCTGAGCGGCACCCAGCAGAAAGAGAGGGGCCAAGTGACTCTCAGAAGTCACATTGGACACGAACCCTGGGAACAGGGCGCCTCCTAGCGCATTCCGGGCTTGGCGGAGCAACCCTTACCCACAGACCTTTACACTCTCTCTCACCTTCCCGACCCCGTCCCAGATCTGGAGGCTGTACCCCGGGTGGAGTGGAAAAGAGGATGGAGAAGAAGTGCAGGAATGGGACATTACTGCCCACCAAATGCCGGCTTCTCCCCGCCCCTCCAAGCCGAGGAGTGCAGGATCAACCACAACGGCGACCCCCCACTTCGTAACAGGAACCAGCAGCCTCCTCACACAGCGATGGAAGGGAAATGCGTGGAGGACTCGCCAGGGACCGACCTCCCAGCCCAACCCGTCCCACTCCAGACTGTGGACAGCAGGAATAGAGGGGCCAAGTGACTCTCGGAGGTCACGTTAGAAATGCCCCCTAGGAACAGGGCGCCAAGGAGTGGCACCCCGGTCTTGGTGGACCAACACTTCCCCACTGAACTTTCCTCTTTCTCTCCCCTTTCCGACCCTGTCCCTGCCCCAGAAGCTGTGCCCTTAGTGGATTGGAAAAGAGGATGGAGAACAAGTGCATTAAAGGGTCGTCACCTCCCACCGGCTGCCGGATTCTCCTCGCCCCTCCAAGCCAAAGAGGGCAGGATCAACCACCACAGCGACCCCCACTTTGTAACGGTAAAGAACACACTCCTGCCTCCGTGACGGGAAAGAAAGGCACACGAGACCCGCTAGGAACAGATCTCTCCCCCCCCAAAATGCCCCCTGTCGGGCGGCGCCAACAGGAAGAGACGAGAAAAGCGAAGCTGGGAGATTCCAGTGGACAAGTCCCCTGGGAACAGGGCCCCTTCAAGCGGCTTGAAGGGCTTGGTGGAGCATCGCTCCCCCACAGACCTTTTTTCTCTCTCTTCCCTTCCCGACCCCGTCTCAGCCCTGGAAGCCATGCCGCTGGGCAGAGTGAAAAGAGGATGGAGTAGAAGTGCAGGAAAGGGTTGTCACCTCCCACCGTCTGCCAGCTTCTACTCACCCCTCCAAGACCAGGAGGGCAGGATCAACAACCATGGTGATATCCCTCTTCCTAAGGGAAACGAAAACCCTCCTGTCCCCGCAAAGGCAAGAAAAGGAGTGAGAGACCCGCTAGGTACCGACCTCCCCAATCAACCAGTCCCCGGACGGGCGGGCGTTCAGCAGGAAGAGAGGGGTCTAGCGACGTTCGGAGGTCCAGGGGCACAAGCCCCCTGGGAACAAGGTGCCGCAGAGCGGCCCTCCGAACTTGGCGAAGCAACCCTTCCCCACCGAACTTTCTTCTCTCTCTCCCATTCCCGACCCCGTCCCAGCCTCTGAGACTGTACCCCCAGAAGGAGTCTAAAAGATGATGGAGAAGAAGTGCGAGAAAGGGTCGTCACCACCCACAGGGTGCCGGCGTCACCCCGCACCTCGAAGCCGAAGAGGGAAGGAGCAACCAACATGGCGATGCCCCACTTTGTAACAGGAATGAGCGCACGCCTCACCCCGCGTTGGGAAGGAAAGTCATGGGAGACCTGCCAAGGCCTGTCTTCCATCCCCACCCAATCCCCTGCTGGTCGGCGGCGGTCAGGAAGAGAGGGGCAAAGCGAGGCTCGGAGGTCCTGGTGGACATGCCCCCTGGGAACAGAGCACTGCTGAGCACATCCAGGGCTAGTTGGAGCAACTCTTCCCCACCGACCTTTCCTCTCTCTCTCCCCTTCCCAGCCCGGGAGGCTGTGCCCCAGGGCTGAGTGAAAAGAGGATGGAGTAGAAGTAGAGGAATAATCTTCACCCCCCACCAAGTTCCGGTTTCTTCACACCCCTCCAAACCAACAAGAGCAGAAACAAACACCATGGTGACACTAACTTCATAACTGGAACGAGCACCATCTTGCATCGAGATGGGAAGGAAAGGGGTGCAAGACCCGCCAGTGACCGCCCATCCCCCAAACCCGCCAACCCGCCCGGTGGCGCCCAGCAGGAAGAGAGGGGCCAAGTGACTCTTGGAGGTGAAGTTGGACAAGCCCCCTGGGAACAGGGTGCCAGGGAGCAGCATACCAGTCTTGGTGGAGCAACACTTCCCCACCAACTTTCCTCTCTCTCTCCCCTTCAGGACACCTCCCTGCACTGGAGCCTGTGCCCACGGTCGGAGTGGAAAAGAGGATGGAGAAGAAGAGGGGAAAGGGTCGTCACCACCCTCAGGGTGCAGGCTTCTCCATGCCACTTCAAGCTGAGGAGGGGAGGATCAAGCAACATGGCGACCCCCAGCTATGTAACAGGAACCAGCACACTTCTGCACCCACGATTGGAAGGCCCGGGAGACCGGCCAGGGACTGACATCATCCCCCAGCCGGCCCCCCGCTGGGCGGCGCCCAGCAGGAAGAGAGGGTCCAAATGACTCTCAGAGGTCATGTTGGACAAGAACCCTGGGGACAGGGCGCCTATGAGCGCATCCCGGGCTTGGCGGAGCAACACTTCCCCACCGACCTTTCCTCTGTCTCTCCCCTTCCCAGCCCTGGAGGATGTGCCCCAGGACTGAGTGAAAAGAGGATGGAGTAGAAGTGCGGAAATAAGTCATCACCCCCACCCATGGCCGGTTTCTTCACACCCCTCCAAACCAACGAGGGCAGGATCAATCACCATGGTGACACCCCCTTCATAACTGTAACGAGCACCATCCTGCCACCGTGATGGGAAGGAAAGGCGTGCAAAGGCGCCAGGGACCGACCAACCACCCAAACCCGGCAACAAGCCAGGTGGCGCCCAGCAGGAAGTGAGGGGCCAAGTGAATCTCAGAGATGAAGTTGGACAAGCCCCCTGGGAACAGGGTGCCAGGGAGCGGCACCCCGGGCTTGTTGGAGCAACATTTCCCCACCAACCTTTCCTCTCTCTTTCCCCTTGAGGACACCTCCCAGCCCTGGAGGCTGTGCCCATGGTTGGAGTGGAAAAGAGGATGGAGAAGAAGTGTGGGAAAGGGTCGTCACCTCCCACAGGGTGCCGGCTTTCCATGCCCCTCCAAGCCGAGGAGGGGAGGATCAAACACCATGGCGACCCCCAGCTTCGTAACAGGAACCAGAACCCTTCTGCCCCAGCGATGGGAAGGCCCGAGAGACCGGCCAGGGACTGTCCTCTCCCCCAGCTGGCCCAATGCTGGGCGGCGCCCAGCAGGAAGAGAGGAGCCAAGTGACTCTCAGAGGTTATGTTGGACACGAAACCTGGGAACAGGGCGCCTCTGAGCGCATTCCGGGCATGGCGAAGCAACCCTTCCCCACAGACCTTTACTCTCTCTCTCACTTTCCCAAGCCCGACCCAGCCCTGGAGTTTGTACCCCGGGTGGAGTGGAAAAGAGGATGGAGAAGAATTACGAGAAGGATCATCACCGCCCACCGGGTGCCGGCTTCTCCCCTACGCACCAAGCCGAGTAGTGCAGGATAAACCATCACTGCGACCCCCCACTTCGTAACAGGAACAAGCAGCCCCCTCTCACCACGACGGCAAGGAAAGGCGTGGGAGACTCGCCAGGGACTGACCTCCCAGCCCAGCCCGCCCCACGCCGAGCGCCGGACAGCAGGAAGAGAAGGGCCAAGTGACTCTCGGGGGTCACGTTAGACACGCTCCCTAGGAACAGGGTGCAATGGAGCGGCACCCCGGGATGTGCGGAGCAACACTTCCCCACCGAACTTTCCTCTTTCTCTCCCCTTCCCGACCCCGACCCAGCCCCGGAGGCTGTACCCTTAGTGGATTGGAAAAGAGGATGTAGAACAAGTGTGTTAAAGGGTCGTCACCGCCCACCAGCTGCCGGATTCTCCTCGCACCTCCAAGCCAAAGTGGGCAGGATCAACCACCACGGCGACCCCCCACTTTGTAACGGGAAAGAACACACTCCTGCCTCCGCGCCGGAAAAAAGGCACACAATACATGCCAGGGACCTATCTCCCCCCCCCCAATAGGACCCCTGTCATGCGGCACCAACAGGAAGAGACAGCAAAGCGATGCTGGGAGTTCCCGGTGGACAAGTACCCTGGGAATAAGGCCCCTTCAAGCAGCACACCGGGCATGGAGGAGCAAAGCTCCCCCACAGACCTTTTCTCTCTCTCTCCCCTTCCCAACCCCATCTCAGCCCTGGAAGCCATGCACCCTGAGGGAGTGAAAAGAGGATGGAGTAGAAGTGCAGGAAAGGGTCGTCACCTCCCACCGGCTGCAGGCTTCTACCCACCTGTCCAAGACCAGGAGGGCAGGATCAACAACCATGGTGATCCCCCTCTTCCTAAGGGGAACAAACACCCTCCTGCCCCCGCAAAGGTAAGAAAACACCTGAGAGACCCGCTGGGTACCGACCTTCCCCATCAATCAGCCCCCGCCCAGGGGGGCGCCCAGCAGGAAGAAAAGGACCAAGTGACTCTCAGAGGTCACTTTGGACACGAACCCTGGGAACAGGGCGCCTCTGAGCGCATCCCGGGCTTGGTGGAACAACCTTTCCTAACAGACCTTTACTCTCTCTCTGACCTTCCTGACACCATCCCAGGCCTGGAGGCTGTACCCCGGGTGGAGTGGAAAAGAGGAGGGAGAAGAAGTGCGGGAAAGGGTCATCACCGCCCACCGGGTGTCGGCTTCTCCCCACCCCTCCAAGCCGAGGAGTGCAGGATCAACCACCACTGCGACCACCCACTTTGTAACAATAACCAGCAGCCTCCTCTCACTGCGACGGAAAGGAAAAGCGTGGGAGACTCGCCAGGGACCGAACTCCCAGCCCAACCCGCCCCACGCCGGGCGGCGGACAGGGCGGACAGCAGGAATAGAGGGGCCAAGTGACTCTCGGAGGTCACGTTAGACACCGCCCCTAGGAACAGGGAGCCACGGAGCGGCACCCCGGGCTTGGCGGATTAACACTTCCCCACCGAACTTTCCTGTTTCTCTCCCCTTCACGACCCCATTCCAGCCCCAAAGGCTGTGCCCTTAGTGGATTTGAAAAGAGTATGGACAACAAGTGCGTTAAACGATCGTCACTGCCCACCGGCCGCCGGATTCTCCTCGCCCCTCCAAGCCAAAGAGGACAGAATCAACCACGGCGTCCCCACTTTGAGACGGAAAGGAGCACACACCTGCCTCCGCGACGGGAAAAAAAGGTACAGGAGACCCGCCAGGGACTGATCTCCCCACCTCAATACGCTCCAAGTCGGGCGGCGCCAACAGGAAGAGACAGGCAAAGTGATGCTGGGATGTCTCCGTGGACAGGTCCCCTGGGAACAGGGCCCCTTCAAGTGGCACCACGGTTGGCGGAAAAATGCTTCCCCACACACCTTTTTTTATCTCTCTCCCCTTTCCAACCCCGTATCAGACAGGGAAGCCATGCCCCCAGGCGGAGTGAAAACAGGATGGAGTAGAAGTGCAGGAAAGGGTCGTCACCTCCAACCGGCTGCCGGCTTCTAGCCACCCATCCAAGACCAGGAGGGCAGGATCAACACCATGGTGAACCCCCTCTTCCTAAGGGGAACGAACACCCTTCTAACCCCGCAAAGGGAAGAAAAGTTGTGAGAGGCCCGCTAGGTACCGACCTCCCCCATCAACCTGTCCCCGGCCTGGGGGGCACTCAGCAGGAAGAGAGGGGTCAAGCGTCGTTCGGAGGTCCAGGTGCACAAGCCTCCTGGGAGCAAGGCGCAGCAGGGCATTCCTCCGAGCTTGGCAAAGCAATCCTTCCCAACCGACCTTTTCTCTCTCTCTCCCATTCCCGAACATGTCCTAGCCTCTGAGACTGTTCCCCTGGGCGGAGTGGAAAAGAGGATGGAGAAGAAGTGCGAGAAAGGGTCGTCACCACCCACAGGTTGTCGGCTTCACCCCACCCCTCGAAGCCGAAGAGGGCAGGAGCAACCAACAGGGCGACGCCCCACTTTGTAACGGGAATGAGCACCCTCATCACCCGCGTTGGGGAGGAAATTCACGCGAGACCCGCCAGGGCCCGTCTTCCATCCCCACCCAATCCCCTACCGGTCAGCGGTGGGCACCAAGAGAGGGGCAAAGCGAGGCTCAGAGGCCCTGATGGACATGCCCCCTGGGAACAGGGCACCGCTGAGTGCATCCAGGGCTTGGCAGAGCAACCCTTCCCCACCGACCTTTCCTCTCTTTCTCCCCTTCCTGACTCTTCCCAGCCCCGGTGGCTGTGCCCCGGGGCGGAGTGAAAAGAGGATGGAGTAGAAGAGCGGAAAAGGGTCATCACCGCCCACCGGGTGCCGGTTTCTTCAAAGCTCTCCAAACCAACGTGGGCAGGATCAATCACCATGGTGAGCCCCCTTCATAACTGGAACAAGCACCCTCCTGCCACCGCGATGGGAAGGAAAGGTGTGCAAGACCCGCCAGGGATCAACCTCCCCCCTTATTCGACACCCCCTGGGTGGTGCCCAGCAGGAAGAAATCGAACAAGTGAATTTCGGAGGTTAAGTTTGACAAGCCCCCTGGGAACAGGGTGCCAGGGAACGGCACCCCCGCCTTGGTGGAGCAACATTTCCCCTGTGACCTTTCCTCTCTCTACCCTTCCTAACCCCGATCCCAGCCCCGGAGGCTGTGCACCTGGGCGGAATATTAAAGAGGATGGAGGAGAAGTGCGGGAAAGGGTAGTCACCGCCCACAGGTTGCTGGCTTCTCCATGCCCCTCCAAGTCGAGAAGGGGAGGATCAAACACGTTGGCGACCCCCAGCTTCATAACAGGAAACAGCACACTTCTGCCCCCGGGACAGAAGGCCCGGGAGACTGGCCAGGGACTGACATCACCCCCAGACGGCCCCCCGCTGTGCGGCACCCAGCAGGAAGAGAGGGGCCAAGTGACTCTCAGAGGTCAGGTTGTACAGGAACCCTGGGAACAGGGCGCCTCTGAGCCCATCCCCGGCTTGGCGGAGCAACCCTTCCCCACCGACCTTTTCTCTCTCTCTCCTATTCCCGACCCCGTCCCAGCCCCGGAAGTTGTGCACCCTGGCAGAATGTTAAAGAGGATGGAGAAGAAGTGCAGGAAAGGGTCTTCATCGCCCACAGGTTGCCGGTTTCTCCCCGCCCCTCCAAGCCGAGAAGTGCAGAATCAACCACCACTGCAACCCCCCCCCCACTTCGTAACGGGAATGAGCAGCCTCCAATCACCACGACAGAAATGAAAGGCATCGGAGACTCACGAGGGACCGACCTCCCAGCCCAACCCGCCCCACGCCAGGTGGCGGACAGCAGGAAAAGAGGGGCCAAGTGACTCTCGGAGTTCACGATAGACATGCTCCATAGGACCAGGGCGCCATGGAGCGGCACCCCGGGCTTGGTGGAGCAACACTTCTCCACCGATCTTTCCTCTCTCTCTCCCCTTCCTGACTCCTCCGAGCCCTGCTGGCTGTGCCCCCGAGCGGAGTGGAAAAGAGGATGGAGAACAAGTGCAGGAAAGGGTCATCACCGCACACAGGGTGCCGGCTTCTCCCCGCCCCTCCAAGCCAACGAGGGCACGATCAACCACCTCGGCGAAAACCAACATTATAAAGGGATGAGAACCCTCCTCCCCCCTCATCAGGAAGGAAAAGCACGCGGGACCCGCCATAGACCGACCTCCCCACCCACACCGCCCCCCGCCGGGTGGCGACCAGCAGGAAGAGAGAGGCCAAGTGACTCTCGGAAGTCGGGGTGGACATGCCCCCTGGGAAAAAGGCGCTGTGGAGCGGCCCCCTGGGTTTGGCGTAGCAACTCTTCCCACCAACCTTTCCTCTGTCTCCCATTTCCGACCCCGTCCCAGCCCCAGAGGCTGTGCACCCGGGCAGAATGTTAAAAAAAATGGAGAAAAGGTGCAGTAAGGGTCATCACTGTTCACAGGGTGCCGGCTTCTCCCCGCCCCTCCAATCCAAGGAGGGCAGGATCAACTACCACAGCGAAACTCCATTTGTAACGGGAATGAGCACCCACCTGCCACTCTGATTGGAAGGAAAGTCACGTGATACACACCAGGGACCGATCTCCCCCCAAAACGCTCCCTGTCGGGCGGCGCCAACAGGAAGAGAGGGGCAAAGGAATGATGGGAGGTCCCGGTGGACACGCCCACTTGGGACAGGGCACCTGTGAGCGCATCCAGGGCTTGGCGGAGCTACTCTTCCCCACCGACCTTTCCTCTATCTCTCCCCTTCCGTACTCTTCCCAGCCCCGGAGGCTGTGCCCCCGGGCGGAGTGAAAAGAGGATGGAGTAGAATAGCGGGAAAGGGTCATCACCGCCCACTGGGTGCCGGTTTATTCAAAACCCTACAAACCAACGAGGGCAGGATCAATCACCATGGTGAGCCCCCTTCATAACTTGAACAAGCACCCTCCTGCGACTGTGACAGGAAGTAAAGGCGTGCGAGACCCGCCAGGGACCAACCTCCCACCTCATCCGGCACCCCACTGGGCGGCGCCCAGCAGGAAGAGAGGGGCCAAGTGACTCTCAGAGGTCACGTTGGACATGAAATCTGGGAACAGGGCGCCTCTGAGCGCATCCTGGGCTTGGCGGAGCAACACTTACCCACCTACCTTTCCTCTCTCTCTCCCATTCCCAACCCCGTCACAGCACGGGAGGCTGTGCACCAGGGTGGAATGTTAAAGAGGATGGAGAGGAAGTGCGGGAAAGGGTCGTCACCGCCCACAGGTTGCCGGCTTCTCCCTGCACCTCCAAGCCGAGGAGTGCAGGATCAACCACCACTGCGACCTCCCACTTCGTAAGAGGAATGAGCAGCCTCCTCTCACCATGACAGAAAGGAAAGGAGTGGGCGACTCGCCAGGGAGAGACCTCCCAGCCCAACCTGCCCCACGCCGTGCGGCGGACATTAGGAAGAGAGGGGCCAAGTGACTCTCGGAGGTCATGTTAGACACGCTCCCGAGGAACAGGGCGCCACGGATCAGCACCCCGGGCTTGGAGAAGCAACACTTCTCCACCGACCTTTCCTCTCTCTCTCCCCTTCCCGACTCCTCTCAGCCCAGCTGGCTGTGTCCACGGGCGGAGTGAAAAGAGGATGGAGTAGAAGAGCGGGAAAAGTACATCACTGCCCACCGGGATGCGGTTTCTTCATAGCCCTCCAAACCAACGAGGGCAGGATCAATCACCATGGTGAGAACCCTTCATAAGTGGAACAAGCACCCTCCTGCCACCGTGACGGGAAGAAAAGGGGTGCGAGACCCGCAAGGGACCAATCTCCCCCCTCTTCCAGTGCCACACTGGGCGGCGCCCATCAGGAAGAAATGGACCAAGTGACTTTCGGAGGTCAAGTTGGACAAACCCCCTGGGAACAGGGTGCCAGGGAACGGCACCCCGGGCTTGGTGGAGCAACACATATCCACCGAACTTTCCTCTCTCTCTCCCCTTCCCGACTCCTCCGAGCCCAGCCAGCTGTGCTTCTGAGCGGAGTGGAAAAGATGATGGAGAGGAAGTGCAGGAAAGGGTCATCACCGCCCACAGTGTGCCGGCTTCTCCCCACCCATCCAAGCCAACTAGGGCAGGATCGTCCACCATGAAGGTCCTCCACTTTTAACGGGATGAGCACCCTCCTCCCCCCGCGATGGGAAGGAAAAGCACTCGAGACCCGCCAGGGACCGACATCCAATCCCACACCGCAACCCCCGGGTGGCGGCCACCAGAAAGAGAGTGGCTAAGTGACTCTCGGAGGTCCCGGTGGACACGCCCCCTGGGGACAACGTTCTGTGCAGCGGCCCCCCGAGCTTCGCGTAGCAACCCTTCCCCACCGATCTTTCTTCTCTCTCTCCTATTCCCGACCCCGTCCCAGCCCCTTGAGGCTGTGCATCCAGGCGGAATGTTAAAGAAGATGGTGAAGAATGCGCGAAGAGGTCGTCACTGCCCACCGGCTGCCGGCTTCTCCAAGCCCCTAAAATCCAAGGAGGGCCGGATCAACTACCATGGTGACACTCCACTTTGTAACGGGAATGAGCACCCTTCTGCCCCTCTGATGAGAAGGAAAGGCACGCGAGCCCTGCCAGGAACCGATCTCCCCCCCAAACCGCCACCTGTCAGGCGGCGCCAGCAGGAAGAGTGGGGTAAAGCGATGCTGGGAGGTCCCATGGACACTCCCACTGTTGACAGGGCGCCTGTGAGCGCATCCAGGGCTTGGCGGAGCAACCCTTCCCCACCAACTTTCCTCTCTCTCTCCTGTCCTCGACCCTTCCCAACCCGTAGGCTGTGCCCCCTGACGGAGTGGAAAGAGGATGGAGTAGAAGTGCGGGAAATGGTCGTCATCCCCAACCGGGTGCCGACTTCTTCACACCCCTCCAAACCAGCGAGGGCAGTATCAATCACCACGGTGACCCCACCTTCGTAACGGGAACGAGCACCCACCTGCCCACGCGGTGGGAAGTTAAAGCGTGCGATAACCGCCAGGGATCGACCACTCCCCCCATCCTTCCAACTGACGGGCTGCTCCCAACCGGAAGAAAGTGGCCAAGTGAACTCGGAGGTCACGTTGAACCCCACTTTGTAACGGGAATGAGCACCCTCCTACCCCCGCGTTGGAAAGGAAAGTAACGCGAGACCCGACAGGGCCCGTCTTCCATCCCCACCCAATCCCCTGCCGGTCGGCGGCGGGCATCAAGAGATGGGCAAAGCGAGGCTTGGAGGTCCTGGTGGACATGCCCCCTGGGAACAGGGCACCGATGACCTCATCCAGGGCTTGGTGGAGTAACGCTTCCCCACCTACCTTTGCTCTCTCTCTCCCCTTCCCAGCCCCGGAGGCTGTGCCCCAGGGCTGAGTGAAAAGAGGATGGAGTAGAAGTGCGGGAATAAGTCGTCACCCCCCACCAGGTGCCGGTTTCTTCACACCCATCCAAACCAACGAGGGCAGGATCAATCACCATGGTGACACTCCCTTCATAACTGGAACGAGCATATCCTGCCACCATGACGGGAAGGAAAGGTGTGCAAAACCCACCAGGGACTGACCACCCCCCCAAACCCGGCAACCTGCCGGGCGGTGTCCAGCAGGAAGAGAGGGGCCAAGTGACTCTCAGAGGTGAAGTTGGACAAGCCCCCTGGCAACCGGGCGCCACAGAGTGGCTCCCCGGCCTTGGTGGAGCAATTTTTCCCCACCGACCTTTCCTCTCTCTCTCCCTTTCCCAACCCCGGCCCAGCTCCGGAGCCAGTGCCCAGGGCTGAGTGAAAAGAGGATGGAGTAGAAGTGCAGGGAAAGTGTCGTCACCCCCCCAACAGGTCCCCGCATCTTCCCGCACGCCCAAGACAACAATAGCAGGATCAACCACCACGGTGACACCTCCTTCATAAAGGGAAAGAGCACCCTCCTTCCACCGCGATGGGAAGGAAAGGATGCCAGACTTGCCAGAGACCGACCTCCCCCCCACCTCGACCCGTGCCAGGTGGTGGATAGCATGAAGAGAGGGGTCAAGTGAATCTCGAAGGTCCCGATGGACACCCCCCTGGGAACCAGGCGCCACGGAGCAACACCCTGGGATTGGCGTAGCAACCCTTCCACACCAAACTTTCCTCTCTCTCTCCCCTTCCCAACAACGTCCCAGCCGCGGAGGCTGTGCCCAAGGGTGAATTGGAAAAGAGGATGGAGAAAAAGTGCGGGAAGGGGTCGTCACTGCCCACCGGCTGCCGGATACTCCTCGGTCCTCCAAGCCAAAGAGGGCAGGATTAACCACCAAGGCAACCCCCCACTTTGTAACGGGAAAGAGCACACTGCTGCCTCTGCAATGGGAAAGAAAGGCACAGGAGACCCGCCAGGTCCGATCTCCCCCCCAAACTGCAACCTGTCAAGCGGCACCAAAAGTAAGAGACAGGCAAAGCGATGCTTTGAGGTTCCAGTGGACACGTCCCAAGGGAACAGGGCCCCTTCAAGCGGCACCCAGGGATTGGCAGAGCAACGCTTCCCCACAGACCTTTTCTCCCTCTCTCCCCTTCCCGACCCCGTCTCAGCCCTGGGAGCCATGCCCCCAGGCGGAGTGAAAAGAGGATGGAGTAGAAGTTCAGGAAAGGGTCGTCACCTCCCACCGGCTGCCGGCTTCTACCCAACTCTCCAAGACCAGGAGGGCAGGATCAACGACCATGGTGATCCCCCACTTACTAAGGGGAACGAACACCCTCATGATCCCGTGAAGGGAATAAAAGGCATGAGAGACCCGCTAGGTACCGACCACCCCCATCAACACGTCCCCAGCCGGGGGGGGGCGTTCAGCAGGAAGAGAGGGGTCAAGCGACGTTCAGAGGTCCAGGTGCACAAGCCTCCTGGGAACAAGGCGCCCCAGCGGCCCCCGGAGCTTGGCGAATTAACCCTTCCCTACCTACCTTTACTCTCTCTTTCCCATTCCAAACCCTGTCACAGTCTCTTAGACTGTGCCCTCGGGCGGGTAGGAAAAGCGGATGGAGAAGAAGTGCGAGAAATGGTCGTCACCACCCACAGTGTGCTGGCTTCTCCCCGCCCCTCCAAGCCGAGAAGTGCAAGATCAGCCATCACTGCGACCCGCCACTTCGTAACAGGTACCAGCAGCCTCCTCTCACAGCGATGGAAAGGAAAGGTGTGGGACATTCACCAGGGACCGAACTCCCAGATCAACCAGCCCCACCATGGGCAGTGGAAAGCAGGAATGGAGGGGCCAAGTGACTCTCGGAGGTCACGTTAGACACGCACCCTAGGAACAGGGGACCATGGATCGGCACCCCGGGCTTGGCGGAGCAACACTTCCCCACCAAACTTTCTTCTTTCTCTCCCCTTCCTGACCATGTCCCAGCCCTGGAGGATGTGCCCTTAGTGGATTGGAAACGAGGATGGAGAACAAGTGCGTTAAAGGGTTGTCACCGCCCACTGGCTCCCGGATTCTCCTCGCACCTCCAAGTCAAAGAGGGCAGGATCAACCACCACGGCGACCCTGCACTTTGTTACGGGAAAGAACACACTTCTGCCTCCGCGACAGGAAAGAAAGGCACAGTAGTCCCGCCAGGGACCTATCTCCCTCCCCCAAAACGCCCCCTGTCTGGCGGCGCCATAGTAAGATATGGGCATATCAATGTTGGGAGGTCTCGTGGACACGTCCCCTGGGAACGGGGCCCCTTCAAGGGGCACCCCGGGCTTTGCAGAGCAACGAATCCCCACAGACCTTTTCTCTCTGTCTCCCCTTCCCGACCCTGTCGCAGCCTTGGAAGCCATGCTCCCGGGCGGAGTGAATGGAGGATGGAGTAGAAGTGCAGGAAAGGGTCGTCACCTCCCACTGGCTGCCAGCTTCTACCCACCCCTCCAAGAAGGGGAGGGCAGGATAAACAACCATGGTGATCCCCCTCTTCCTAAGGGGAATGAACACCCTTCTGCACCCGCAAAGGGAATAAAAGGCGTGAGAGACCCGCTAGGTACCGACCTCCCCCATCAACCCATCCCCAGCCGGGGGGGCGTTCAGCATGAAGAGAGGGGTCAAGCGACGTTCGGAGGTCCAGGTGCCGAAGCCCCCTGGGAACAAGGCACCGCAGAGTGGCCCCCCGAGCATGGAGAAGCAACCCTTCCCCACCGACCTTTCCTCTCTCTCTCCCATTCCAGATCCCGTCCCAGACTCTGAGACTGTGCCCCCGGGCGGATTGGAAAAGAGGATGAAGAAGAAGGGCGAGAAATGGTCGTCACCACCCACAGTGTGCCGGCTTCTCCCCGCCCCTGCAAGCCGAAGAGTGCAGAATCAAACACCACTGCGACCCCCCACTTCGTAACAGGAACCAGCAGCCTCATCTCACAGCCACGGAAAGGAAAGGGGTTGGAGATTCGCCGGGGACCGAACTCCCAGCCCAACCAGCCCCATAATGGGCGGCGGAAAGCAGGAAGAGAGGGGCCAAGTGACTCTTGGAGGTCACGTTAGACACGCACCCTAGGAACAGGGGACCACGGAGCAGCACCCCGGGCTTAATGGAGTAACACTTCCCCACCAAACTTTCATCTTTCTCTCCCCTTCCTGACCACATTCCAGCCCTGGAGGATGTGCCCTTAGTGGATTGGAAATAAGGATGGAGAACAAGATCGTTAAAGGGTCGTCACCGCCCACTGGCTGCCGGATTCTCCTCGCACCTCCAAGCCAAAGAGGGCAGGATCAACCACCATATCGACCCCCCACTTTGTAACGGGAAAGAACACACTCCTGCCTCCGCGACGGGAAAGAAAGGCACAGGAGACCCGCCAGGGTCCTATCTCCCTTCCATAAAAACACCCACTGTCTGGCGGCGCCATAGTAAGATATGGGCAAAGCAATGCCTGGAGGTCTCGTTGGACATGTCCTCTGGGAAGAGGGCCCCTTCAAGGGGCACCCCGGGCTTTGCGGAGCAACGATTCCACACCGACCTTTCCTCTCTTTCTCCCTTTCCCGACACCGTCCCAGCCTCTGAAACTGTGCCCCCGGGCAGAGTGGAAAATAGGATGGAGAAGAACTGCGAGAAAGTGTCGTCAAAACCCACAGAGTTCTGCCTTCACCCCGCCCCTCGAAGCCAAGAGGGCAGGTGCACCCAACATGGCGACGCCCTGCTTTGTAACGGGAATGATCACCCTCCTCCCCCCGCTTTGGGAAGGATAGTCACGCGAGACCCGCCAGGGCCCAAATTCAGTCCCCACCCAATCCCCTGCCAGTCGGAGGCAGGCAGGAAGAGAGGGACAAAGTGATGCTCGGAGGTCCTGGTGGACATGCCCCCTGGGAACAGGGCACCGCTGAGCGCATCCAGGGCTTGTTGTAGCCACACTTCCCCACCGACCTTTCCTCTCTCTCTCACCTTCCCAGCCCCGGAGGCTGTGCACCAAGGCTGAGTGAAAAGAGGATGGAGTAGAAGTGTGGGAATAAGTCGTCACCCACCACTGGGTGCCGGTTTCTTCACACCCCTCCAAACCAACGAGGGCAGGATCAATCACTATGATGATACACCCTTTGTAAGTGGAATGAGCAACATCCTGCCACCGCGACGGGAAGGAAAGGCGTGCAAGACCTGTCAGGGGCCGACCACCCCCCCAAACCCGGTAACCCGCCCGGCGGCGCCCAGCAGGAAAAGAGGGGCCAAGTGACTCTCGGAGGTGAAGTTAGACAAGCCCCCTGGGAACAGGTTGCCAGGGAGCGACACACTTGATTTGGCGGAGCAACATTTCCCCACGACCTTTTCCTCTCTCTCTCCCTTTCAGGACACCTCTGAGACCTGGAGGCTGTGTCCACGGTTGGAGTGGAAAAAAGGATGGAGAAGAAGTGCGGGAAAGGGTCGTCACCAACCACAGGGTGCCGGCTTCTCCATGCCCCTCCAATTCGAGGAGGGGAAAATCAAACACCATGTCGACCCCCAGCTTCGTAACAGTAACCAGCACCCTTCTGCCCCTGCGAAGGGAGTGCCCAGGAGACCGTCCAGGGACTGACATCACCCCCCAGCCGGCCCCCCGCTGGGCGGAGCCCAGCAGGAAGAGAGGGGCCAAGTGACTCTTAGAGGTCACTTTGGACACGAAACCTGGGAACAGGGTGCCTCTGAGCGCATACTGGGCTTGGCAGAGCAACACTTCCCCACAGATCTTTACTCTCTCTCTCACCTTTTCGACCCTGTCCCAGCCCTGGAGGCTCTACCCCAGGTGGAGTGGAAAAGAGGAGGGAAAGGGTCATCACCGCCCACCAGGTGTCGGCTTCTCCCCACCCCTCCAAGCCGAGGAGTGCAGGATCAACCACCACTGCGACTCCCCACTTTGTAAAAGGAATGTGCAGCCCCCTCTCACCGCGATGGTAAGGAAATGCGTGGAAGACTCGCCAGTGACAGACCTCCCAGCCCAACCCACCCCACCCCGGGTGGCAGACAGCAGGAAGAGAGGGGCCAAGTGACTCTCGGAGGTCACGTTAGACACGCCCCCTAGGAACAGTGCGCCAGGGAGCAGCACCCCGGGCTTAGCAGAGCAACACTTCCCCACCGAACTTTCCTCTTTCTATCCCCTTCCGACCCCGTCCCAGCCCCGGAGGCTGTGCCCTTAGTGGATTGGAAAGGAGGATGGAGAACAAGTGAGTTAAAGGTTCCTCACCGCCCACCGGCTGCCGGCTTCTCCAAGCCCCTCCAATCCAAGGAGGTAAGGATCAACTACAACGGCGACACTCCACATTGTAACGGGAAAGAGCACCCTCCTGCCACTCTGATGGGAAGGAAAGGCATGTGATACCTGCCAGGGATCAATCTCCCCTCCAAACCGCCAACTGTCGGGCGGCGCCAACAGGAAGAGAGGGGCAAAGCGATGCTGGGTGTTCTCGGTGGACACGCCCACTGTGGACAGGGCTCCTGTGAGCGCATCCAGGGCTTGGAGGAGCAACCTTTACCCACCGACCTTTCCTCTCTCTCTCCCCTTCCCGACTCTTTCCAGCCCCGGAGGCTGTGCCCCCGGGCGTAGTGAAAAGAGGATGGGGTAGAAGAGCGGGAAACGGTCATCACCGCTCACCAGGTGCCGGTTTCTTCAAAGCCCTCCAAACCAACGAGGGCAGGATCAATCACCATGGTGAGCCCCCTTCATAACTGGAACAAGCACCCTATTGCCACCAAGACGGGAAGGAAAAGCGTGGGAGACACGCCAGGGACCAACCTACCCCGTCATCCGGGGCCCCGCTGGGCGGCACCCAGCAGGAAGAGATGGAGCAAGTGACTTTCGGAGGAAAAGTTGGACAAGCCCCCTTGGAACAGGGTGACAGGCAATGGCACCCACGCCTTGGCAGAGCAACACTTCCCCTCTGACCTTTCCTCTATCTACCCTTCCCAACCCCGTCCCAGCCCCGGAGGCTGTGCACCTGGGCAGAATATTAAAGAAGATGGAGGAGAAGTGCGGGAAAGGGTCCTCACCGCCCACAGGTTGCCTTCTTCTGCAAGCCCCTCCAAGCAGAGAAGGGGAGGATCAAACACCTTGGCATCCCCCAGCTTCGTAACAGGAACCAGCACCCTTCTGCCCCGCAAAAGGAAGGCCCGGGAGACCAGCCAGGGACTGACATCACCCCCAGCTGGCCCCCGCTGGGCGTTGCCCAGCAGGAAGAGAGGGGCCAAGTGACTCTCAGAGGTCACGTTGAACACGAACTTGGGGAACAGGGCGCCTCTGAGCTCATCCCGGGCTTGGCGGAGCAACCCTTCCCCACCGACCTTTCCTCTCTCTCTCCCATTCCTGACTGCATCCCAGCCCAGGAGGCTGTGCACCATGGCGGAATGTTAAAGAGGATGGAGAAGAAGTGCGGGAAAGGGTCTTCACCGCCCACAGGTTGCGGCTTCTCCCTGCCCCTCCAAGCCGAGGAGTGCATGATCAACCACCACTGCGACCCCCCCACTTTGTAACGGGAATGAGCAGCCTCCTCTCACTGCGACACAAATGAAAGGCATTGGAGACTTGCGTGAGACCGACCTCCCAGCCCAACCGACCCCACGCCAGGCAGCGGACAGCAGGAAGAGAGGGGCCAAATGACTCTTGGAGTTCACGTTAGACACGCTCCCTAGGAACAGGGCACCATGGAGCGGCACCACGGACTTGGTGGAGCAACTTTCTCCACCGACCTTTCCTCTCTCTCTCCCCTTCCCGACTCCTCCGAGCCCTGCCGGCTGTGCCCCGGAGCGGAGTGGAAAAGAGGATGGAGAAGCATTGTAGGAAAGGGTCATCACTGCCCAGAGGGTGCCGGCTTCTCCTCGCCCATCCAAGACAACGAGGGCACGATCAACCACCTCGGCGAACCCCAAATTTTTAACGGGATGAGCACCCTCCTACCCCCTCATCAGGAAGGAAAAACACGCGAGACCCGCCACGGACCGACCTCCCCACCCACACCGCCCCCCGCTGGGTGGCGGCCAGCAGGAAGAGAGTGGCCAAGTGACTCTCGGAGGTTGGGGTGGACATGCCCCCTGGGGAAAAGGTGCTGTGGAGCGGCACCCTGGGTTTGGCGGAGCAACTCTTCCCACCGACCTTTCCTCTCTCTCCCATCCCCGACCCTGTTCCAGGCCCGGAGGCTGTGCACCCGGGCAGAATGTTAAAGAGGATGGAGAAAAAGTGCAGAAAAGGGTCATCACTGCCCACAGGGTGCCGGCTTCTACCCGCCCCTCCAATCCAAGAAGGGCAGGATCAACTACCACAGCGACACATCATTTGTAACAGGAATGAGCACCTTCCTGCCCCTCTGATGGGAAGGAAAGGCACGCGAGACCCGCCAGGGACCAATCTCCCCCCCAAACCGCCCCCTGTCGGGCGGCGCCAACAGGAAGAGAGGGGCAAAGCGATGCTGGGAGGTCCCGGTGGACACGCCCACTTGGGACAGGGTGCCTGTGAGCGCATCCAGGGCTGGCGGAGCAACCCTTTCCCACCGACACTTCCTCTCTCTCTCCCCTTCCCAACTCTTCCCAGCCTGGAAACAGTGCCCTCGGGTGGAGTGAAAAGAGGGTGGAGTAGAAGAGTGGGAAAGGATCATCACCGCCCACCGGGTGCCGGTTTCTTCAAAGCCCTCCGAACCAACGAGGGCAGGATCAATCACCATGGTGAGCCCCCTTCATAAGTGGAACAAGCACACTCCTGCCACCGCGATGGAAAGGAAAGGCGTGAGAGACATGCCAGGGACCAAACTCCCCCCTCATCCGGCTCCCCGCTGGGCGGCGCAAAGCAGGAAGAGATGCACCAAGTGACTTTCGGAGGTTAAGTTGAACACGCCACCTGGGAACAGGGTGCCAGGGAACGGCACCCAGTGCTTGGTGGAGCAACACTTCTCCACCGACCTTTCCTCTTACTTTCCCCTTCCCGACTCCTCTGAGCCCTGCCGGCTTTGCACCCGAGCGGAGTGGAAAAGAGGATGGAGAAGAAGTGCAGGAAAGGGTCATCACCGCCTACAGGGTACCGGCTTCTCCCCGCCCCTCCAAGCCAATGAGGGCAGGATCAACCACCATGGCGACCCCTCACTTTTTAATGGGATGAGCACCCTCATCCCCATGTGACGGGAGGGAAAAGCACGTGAGACCCGCCAGGGACCGACCTCCCCACCCACACCGCCCCCTGCCGGTTGGCGGCCAGCAGAAAGAGAGGGGCCAAGTGACTCTCGAATGTCCCGGTGGACACGCCACCTGGGAAAAAGGCGCTGTGGAGCGCCCCCCCGGGTTTGGTGGAGCAACCCTTCCCCACCGACCTTTCTCTGTGCTTGGCAGAGCAACACTTCTCTACCGACCTTTCCTCTCTCTCTCCCCTTCCTATTACCTCCCAGCTCTGGAGGCTTTGCCCACGGACGCAGTGGAAAGCAGGATTGAGAAGAAGTTTGGGAAAGGGTCATCACCGGCCACAGGGTCCCGGCTCCCGGCTTCTCCCCGCCCCTCCAAGCCGAGGAGGGCAGAATCAACCACCATGGTGACCCCCAGCTTCGTAACAGGAATCAGGACTCTCCTGCCCCCACGATGGGAAGACAAGGAAGACCCGCCAGGGACCGAACTTACCCTCCACACCGCCCCCCACCGAGCGGCGCCACCAGGAAGAGAGGAGAACAGCAATGCTAGGAGGACCCATTGGACACGCCCCCAGGGAACAGGGCGCTTCTGAGCGCATGCGGGCTTGGTGGAGAAGCCCTTCCCTACCGACATTTACTCTCTCTCTCACCTTCGCGATCGTGTCCCAGCCCTGGAGTCTGTGCCCCCGGGCGGAGTGAAATGAGGATGGAGGAGAAGTGCGGGAAAGGGTTGCCACCCCCAACTGGGTGCCAGCTTCTTCACATCCCTCCAAACGAAAGAGGGCAGGATAAATCACCACGGTAAACCCACTTCATAACGGGAAAGAGCACACTTCTGGACTCGCGATGGGAAGGAAAAGTGTGCGAGAACCGCTAGGGATCGACCTCACCCGCATTCGGCCCCCAGCCGGCGTCGCCCAACAGGAAGAGAGGGGCCAAGTAACTCTCAGAGGTCAAGTTGGACACGCCCCCTGGGAACAGTGTGCCAGGGAGCGGCACCCCGGCCTTGGCGGAGCAACACCTCCTCTCTGACTTTTCCTCTCTCTACCCTTCCCAACCCCGTCCCAGCCCCGGAGGAAGTGCCCCAGAGTGGATTGGAACAGAGGATGGAGAACAAGTGTGGGAAACGGTCATCACCGCCCACAGGGTGCTGGCTTCACAACGCCCATCCAAGCCAGAGAGGGCAGGAGCAACCACAAAGATGTACCCCACTTTGTAATAGGAATGAGCACCATCCTCCCCCCCGCAACGTGAAGGAAAGGCGCATGAGACACGCCATGGGCCTGACCTCGAACCCCACCCCATCCCCTGCCTGTCGGTGGCGGGCATGAAGAGAGGGGCCAAGCGAGGCTAGGAGATCCTGGTGGACACGCTCCCTGGGTACAGCGTGCAGTGCAGCGGCCCCCCAGGCTTTTTGTAGCAACCCTTCCCCACCGATCTTTCTTCTCTCTCTCCCATTCCCGAACCTGTCCCAGCCCCGGAGGCAGTGCACCCGTGCAGAATGTTAAAGAAGATGGAGAAGAAGTGCGGGAAAAGATGGTCACCGCACACCGGCTACCGGCTTCTCCAAGCCACTCCAATCAAAGGAGGGCTGAATCAACTACCACGGCGATAATCTACTTTGTAACGGGAATGAGCACCTTCCTGCCTCTGCGACGGGAAAGAAGGGCAAGAGAGGCCCGCCAGGGACGGTTCTCCCCAACAACCGCCCCAGTCGGTTGTCTCTAACAGGAAGAGAGTTGCAAAGCGATGCTGGGATGTCCTGGTGGACACGCCCCCTGGGGACAGGGCGTCTCTGAGCACATCCAGGACATGGCGGAGCGACCCTGCCCCACTGACCTTTCCTCTCTATCTCTCTTTCCCGACACTTCCCAGCCCCGGAGGTTGTGACCCCAGGATGAGTGAAAATAGGATGGAGTAGAAGTGTGGGAAAAAGTCATCACCCCCCACTGGGTGCCGGTTTCATCACACCCCTCCAATCAAGGAGGGCAGGATCAATCACCATGGTGACACCGCTTTCGTAACTGGAACGAGCACCATACTTTCACCGAGACGTGAAGGAAAGGCGTGCAAGACCCGTCAGGGACCGACCACCCCCCCAAACCCGGCAACCCGCCCGGCGGTGCCCAGCAGGAAGGGAGGGGCCAAGTGACTCTTGGAGATCAAGTTGGACACGCCCCCTGAGAACAGGGTGCCAGGGAGCGGCACCCCGGCCTTGGCGGAGCAACACTACCCCTCTGACCTTTCCTCTCTCTACCCTTCCCAACCCCGTCCCAGGCCCGGATGGAGTACCGCAGGGTGGAATGGAACAGAGGATGGAGAACAAGTGAGTGAAAGTGTCCTCACCACCCACAGGGTGCTGGCTTCACCCTGCCCCTCCAAGCCTGAGAGGGCAGGAGCAATCACCACGATTTACCCCACTTTGTAATAGGATTGAGCACCCTCCTCCCTCCGCGACGTGAAGGAAAGGCACACGAGACCCACCAGGGCCTGACCTCGAACCCCATCCCATCCCCTGCCTGTCGGAGGCAGGCATGAAGAGAGGGTCCAAGCGAGGCTCGGAGGTCCTGGTGGACACGCCCCCTGGGAACAGGGCTCCGAGCAGCGGCCCCCTGGCCTTCACATAACAACCCTTCCCCACCGATATTTCTTCTCTCTCTCCCCTTCCCGACTCTTCCCAGCCCTGGTGGCTGTTCCCCCAGGTGGAATGTTAAAGAAGATGGAGAAGAAGTGCGGGAAAAGGTCGTCACCGCCGACCGGCTCCCGGCTTCTCCAAGCCCCTCCAATTCAAGGTGGGCAGCATCAACTACCACAGCGACACTCCATTTGTAACGGGAAGAGCACCCTCCTGCCCCTCTGATGAGAAGGAAAGGCACGTGATACCCGTCAGGGGCTGATCTCCCCCAAAAAACGCCCCCTGTCGGGCGGCGCCAACAGGAAGAGAGGGGCAAAGCGATGCTGGGAGGTGTCGGTGGACACGCCCACTGGGGACAGGGCATCTATGAGCGCATCCAGGGCTTGGCGGAGCAACCCTTCCCCACCGACCTTTCCTCTCTCTCTCCCCTTCCCAAATCTTCCCAGCCCCGGAGGCTGTTCCCCCGGGCGGATTGAAAAGAGGATGGAATAGAACAGCGGGAAAGGGTCATCACCACCCACCGGGTGCCGGTTTATTCAAAGCCCTCCAAACCAACGAGGGCAGGATCAATCACCTTGGTGAGCCCCCTTCATAACTGGAACAAGCACCCTCCTGCCACCTCGATGGGAAGGAAAGGAGTGCAAGACCCGCCAGGGACCAACCTCCCCCCTCATCCGAGGCCCGGCTGGGCGGCACCTATCAGGAAGAGATGGACCAAGTGACTTTCGGAGGTCAATTTGGACAAGCCCCCTGGGAACAGAGTGCCAGGGAATGGCACATCGGGCTTAGCGGAGAAACACTTTTCCACCGACCTTTCCTCCCTCTCTCCCCTTCCCGACTCCTCTTTGCCCTGCCGGCTGTGCCCCCGAGCGGAGTGGAAAAGAGGATGGAGAAGAAGTGCAGAAAAGGGTCATCAACACACACAGGGTGCTGGATTCTCCCCGCCCCTCCTAGCCAACGAGGGCAGGATCAACCACCACGGCGACCCCCCACTTTTTAACGGAATCAGCACCCTCCTCCCCTCACGACAGGAAGGAAAAGCATGCGAGACCCGCCACAGACCGACCTCCCCACCCATACCGCCCCCCACCATGTGGCGGCCAGCAGGACGAGAGGGGCCAAGTGATTTTCGGTGGTCCCGATGTAAAAGCCCCCTGGGAAATGACGCTGTGGAGCGGCCCTCCGGTTTTGGTGGAGCAACCCTTCCCCACAAACCTTTCCTCTCTCTCTCCCATTACCGACACCTTCCCAGCCCCCAGAGGCTGTGCACCCGGGCGGAATATTAAAGAGGATTGAGAAGAAATGCGGGAAAGTGTCGTCACTGTGAACAGGTTGCCAGCTTCTCCATGACCCTCCAAGTCGAGGAAGGAAGGATCAAACAGAACGGCAAACACCTACGTCGTAACAGGAAGGACCAGCTTCCTCTCACTGAGACGGAAAGTAAAGGCATCGGAGAATCGTCAGGGACCGAACTCTTAGCCCAACCCGCCCCAGGCCGCGCGGCGGACAGCAGGAAGAGAGGGGCCAAGTAACTCTTGGAGGTCACGTTAGACACGCCCCCTAGGAACACTGCACCACGGTGCGGCACCCCGGACTTGGCGGAGCAACACCTCCCCACTGAACTTTCCTCTTTCTCTCCCCTTCCCGACCCCATCCTAGCGCAGGAGGCTGTGCCCCAGGGCTGAGTGAAAAGAGGATGGAGTAGAAGTGCAGGGAAAATGTCGTCATCCCCAACCAGGTGCCGGAGTCTCCCCACGCCTCCAAGCCAACAAGGGCAGGATCAACCACCACGGCGACACCCCATTCGTAACAGAAATCAGCACCCTACCCCACCGACCTTTCCTCTCTCTCTCCCCTTCTCGACACTTCCCAGCCCCGGAGGCTGTGCCCCCGGGCGGAGTGAAAAGAGGATGGAGTAAAAGAGCGGGAAAGGGAGATCACTGTGCACCGGTTGCGGGTTTCTTCAAAGCCCTCCAAAACAAGGAGGGCAGAATCAATCACCAAGGTGAATCCCCTTCTTAACGGGAAAGAGCACCCTCCTGGACCCGCGACTGGAGGGAAAGGCGTGCTAGACCCGCTATGAACCGACCTCCCCCCCTTTCCTGCCCCCTGCTGGCGGCGCCCAGCAGGAAGATAGGGGCCAAGTGACTCTCAGAGGTCACATTGGACACACCCACTAGGAACAGTGTACCAGGGAAAGGCACCCTGGGCTTTGCAGAGCAACACTTCCCCACTGACCTTTCCTCTCTTTCTCCCCTTCCTGATACCTCCCAGACCTGGAGGCTATGCCCACGGACGGAGTGGAAAGCAGGATGGAGAAGAAGTGTGGGAAAGGGTTGTCACCAACCACAGGGTGCCGGCTTCTCCCCACCCCTCCAAGCCGAGGAGGGTAGGATCAATCATCAAGGCGACACTCCACTTTGTAACGGGAATGAGCACCTTCCTGCCCCTCTGATGGGAAGGAAAGGCACGCGAGACCCGCCAGGGACCAATCTCCCCCCCAAACCGCCCCCTGTCGGGCGGCGCCAACAGGAAGAGAGGGGCAAAGCGATGCTGGTAGGTCCCGGTGGACATGCCCACTGGGGACAGGGTGCCTGTGAGAGCATCCAGGGCTGGCGGAGCAACCCTTCCCCACCGACCTTTCCTCTCTCTCTCCCCTTCCCGACTCTTTCCAGCCCCGCTGGCTGTGCCCCTGTACGGAGTGAATAGAGGATGGAGTAGAAGAGCGGGAAAGGGTCATCACTGCCCACCACGTGCTGGTTTCTTCAAAGCCCTCCAAATCAATGAGGGCAGGTTCAATCACCATGGTGAGCCCCCTTCATAAGTGGAACAAGCACCCTCCTGCCACCTTGACGGGAAGGAAAGGCGTTCAAGACCCGCTAGGGACCAAAGTACCCCCTCATCTGGTGACCCGCTGGTCGGCGCCTATCAGGAGGAGATGGACCAAGTGACTTTCGGAGTCAAGTTGTACAAGGCCCCTGGGAACAGGGAGCCAGGGAACATCACCCTGGGCTTGGTGGAGCAACACTTCTCCACCGAACTTTCCTCTCTCTCTCCTCTTCCCAACTACTCTGAGCCCTGCCAGCTGTGCCCCCGAGCGTAGTGAAATAGAGGATTGAGAAAAAGTGCATGAACGGGTCATCACCGCCCACAGGGTGCAGGCTTCTCCCCGCCCCTCCAAGCCAATGAAGGAAGGATCAATCACCAAGGTGAACCCCCTTCTTAACGGGAACTAGCACACTCCTGGAGCCGTGACGGGAAGGAAAGGCGTGCGAGACCCGCTAGGGACCAACCACCCACCCAAAACCCGGCAACCCGCCGGGCGGCTACCAGCAGGAAGAGAGGGGCCAATTGACTCTCGGAGGTGAAGTTGGACAAGCCCCCTGGGAAAAGGGTTCCAGGGAGTGGCAACCCGGGCTTGGCGGAGCAACACTTCCCCACCAACCTTTCCTCTCTCTCTCCCCTTCAGAACACCTCCCAGCACGGGAGGCTGTGCCCACGGGCGAAGTGGAAAAGAGGATGGAGAAGAAGTGCAGGAAATGGTCGTCACCACCCACAGGGTGCCTGCTTCTCCATGCCCCTTCAAGCCGAGGAGGGGAGGATCAAACACCATGGTGACCCCCAGCTTCATAACAGGAACCAGAACCCCTCTGCCCCCTCGATGGGAAGGTCTGGGAGACCGGAAACGGACTGACCTCATCCCAGAGGTGGAACCCCATTGGGTGGCGCCCAGCAAGAAAACAGGGGCCAAGTGACTCTCAGAGGTCACGTTGGACATGAACCCTGGGAACAGGGCACCACTGAGCGCATCCCGGGCTTGGCGGAGCAACCTTCCCCACAGACCTTTACTCTCTCTCTCACCTTCTCGACACCATCCCAGCCCTGGAGGCTGTACCCCAGGTGGAGTGGAAAAGAGGAATGAGTAGAAGTGGGGGCAAGGGACATCACCGCCCACCGGGTGCTGGATTCTCCCCACCCTTTCAAGTCGAGGAGTGCAGGATCAACCACCACTGCGACCCCCCACTTCGTAACAGGAACCAGCAGCCTCCTCTCACCGCGCTTGAAAGGAAAGGCATGGGAGACTCGCCAGGTACCAACCTCCCAGCCCAACCCGCCCAACTCCGGGCGGCGGACAGCAGGAAGAGAGGGGCCAAGTGACTCTCGGAGTCACGTTAGACACTCACCCTAGGAACAGGGCACCAAGGAGCGGCACCCCGGGCTTGGGGGACCAACATTTCCCCAGCGAATTTTCCTCTTTCTCTCCCCTTCCCGACCCCGTCCCAGGCCCGGAGGCTGTGCCCTTAGGGGATTGGAAAAGAGGATGGAGAACAAATGCGTTAAAGGGTCCTCAACGCCAACTGGCTGCCGGATTCTCCTCGCCACTCCAAGCCAAAGTGGGCAGGATCAAACACTACGGCGACCCCCCACTTTCTAACGGTAAAGAACAAACTCCTGCCTCTGCGACGGTAAAGAAAGGGACACGAGACCCGCTAGGGACCGATCTCTCCCCACCAAAATGCCCCCTGTTGGGCGGTGCCAACAGGAAGAGACAGGAAAAGCGATGCTGGGAGTTCCCAGTGGACACGTCCCCTGGGAACAGGGCCCTTCAAGCGGCACCCTGGGCTTGGCAGAGCAACGCTTCCCCACAGACCTTTTCTCTCTGTGTCCCCTTTCCGACCCCGTCACAGCCCTGGAAGCCATGCCCCCGGTCGGAGTGAAAAGAGGATGGAGTAGAAGTGCAGGAAAGGGTCGTCACCTCCCACCGGCTGCCGGCTTTTACCCAGCCCTCCAAGAGCAGGAGGGCAGGATCAACAACCATGGTGATCCCCCTCTTCCTAAGGGGAACGAATACCCTCCTGCACCCGCAAAGGGAAGCAAAACCTTGAGAGTATCGCTAGGTACCGAACTCCCCTATCAACCCGTTCCCGGCCGGAGGGACGTTCAGCAGGAAGAGAGGGGTCAAGAGACGTTCGGAGGTCCAGGTGCACAAGCCCCTTCGGAACAAGGCACCGCAGTGCGGCCCCCCGAACTTGGCGAAGCAACCCTTCCCCACCGACCTTTCCTCTTTCACTCCCATTCCCGATCCGGTCTCAGCCTCTGAGACTGTGCCCCCAGGTGGAGTGGGAAAGAGGATGGAGAAGAAGTGCGAGAAAGAGTCATCACCACCCACAGGGTGCCGGCTTCACCCCGCCCCTCGAAGCCGAAGAGGGCAGGAGCAACCAACACGGCGATGCCCCACTTTGTAACGGGAATGAGCACACTCCTCCCCCCGCGTTGGGAAGGAAATTCACACGAGACCCGACAGGGCCCGTCTTCCATTCCCACCCAATCCCCTGCCGGTTGGTGGCGGGCAGGAAGGGAGGGGCAAAGCGAGGCTCGGAGGTCCTGGTGGACATGCCCCCTGGGACAGGGCACCGCTGAGTGCATCCAGGGCTTGGTGGAGCAACCCTTTCCCACCGACCTTTCCTCTCTCTCTCCCCTTCCCAGCACGGGAGGCTATGCCCCAGGGCTGAGTGAAAAGAGGATGGAGTAGAAGTGCAGGAATAAGTCGTCCTCCCCCACCGGGAGCCGGTTTCTTCACACCCCTCCAAACCAACGAGTTCAGGATCAATCACCATGGTGACACCCCCTTCATACCTGGAACAAGCACCATCCTGCCACCGCAATGGGAAAGAAAGGCATGCAAGACACGCCAGGGACCGACCACATCCCCAAACACGGCAACCCACCGGGCGGTGCCCAACAGGTAGAGAGGAGCCAAGTGACTATTGGAGGTGAAGTTGGACAAGCCTCCTGGGAACAGGGTGCTAGGGAGCGGCACCCTGGCCTTGGTGGAGCAACACTTCCGCACCAACCTTTCCTCTCTCTCTCCCATTCAGGACAACTCCCAGCCCTAGAGGCTGTGCCCACGTTCGGAGTGGAAAATACAATGGAGAAGAATTGCGGGAAAGGGTCGTCACCACCTACATGGTTGCCGGCTTCTCCATGCTCCTCCAAGCCGAGGAGGGGAGGATCAAACACCATGGCGACCCCCAGCTTCATAACAGGAACCGGAAGCCCTCTGCTCCCTCTATGGGAAGGCCCGGGAGACCGGAAAGGGACTGACCTCATCCCCGAGGTGGCCCCCCTCTGGGCGGCGTCCAGCAAGAAAACAGGGGCCAAGTGACTCTCAGAGGTCACGTTGGACACGAACCCTGGGAAGAGGGCGCCTCTGAGCGCATTCCGGGCTTGGCAGAGCAACCCTTCCCCACAAACCTTTACTCTCTCTCTCACCTTCCGACCCCATCCCAGCCCTGGAGGCTGTACCCCGGGTGGAGTGGAAAAGAGGAATAGAAAAGTGCGGGAAAGGGACATCACTGCCCACCAGGTGCCGGCTTCTCCCCGACCCTCCAAGCCGAGGAGTGCAGGATCAACCACAACTGCGACCCCCCACTTCGTAACAGGAACCAGCAGCCTCCTCTCACCGCGACTGAAAGGAAAGGAGTGGGAGTCTCGCCAGGGACCAACCTCCCAGCCAAACCCGCCCCACTCCGGGCGGCAGACAGCAGGAAAGAGGGTCCAAGTGACTCTCGGAGGTCACAATAGACACGCCCCCTAGGAACAGTGCGCAAGGAGCGGCACCCCGGGCTTGGCGGACCAACAATTCCCCACCGAACTTTCCTCTTTTTTCCCATTCCCGACCCCGTCCCAGCCTCTGAGACTCTGCCTCTGGGCAGAGTGGAAAAGAGGATGGAGAAGAAGTGAGAGAAAGGGTCGTCACCACCCACAGGTTGCCAGCTTCACCCCGCCCCTTGAAGCCGAAGATGGCAGGAGCAACCAACACCGCGACGCGCCACTTTGTAACTGGAATGAGCAACCTCCTCCCCCCACGTTGGGAAGGAAAGTCAAGCGAGACCCGACAGGGCCTGTCTTCCATCCCCATCCAATCCCCTGCCGGTCGGCGGCGGGAAGGAAGAGAGGGGCAAAGCGAGGCTCGGAGGTCCTGGTCACATGCCCACTGGGAACAGTGCACCGCTGAGCTCATCCAGGCCTTGGTGGAGCAACCCTTCCCCACCGACTTTTCCTCTCTCTCTCTGCTTCCTAGGACTGGAGGCTGTGCCCTAGGGCTGAGTGAAAAGCGGATGGAGTAGAAGTGCGGGAATAAGTCATCAACCCCCACCGGGTGCCGGTTTCTTCACACCCCTCCAACCCAACGAGGGCAGGATCAATCACCATGATGACACTCCCTTCATAAGTGGAACGAGCACCCTCCTGCCACCGCATTGGGAAGGAAAGGGGTGCAAGAACTGCCAGGGACCGACCACCCCCCCAAACCGGCAACCCGCCATGCGGTGCCCAGCAGGAAGAGGAGGGCCAAGTGACTCTCGGATGTGAAGTTGGACAAGCCCCCTGGGGACAGTGTGGCAGGGAGCGGCACCCCAGGCTTGGTGGAGCAACGCTTCCCCACCGACCTTTCCTCTATCTCTCCTGTTCCTGACCCAGTATTCGCCCTGGAAGCCATGCCCTTGGGAGGAGTGAAAAGAGGATGGAGTAGAAGTGCAGGAAAGTTCGTCACCTCTCACCAGATGCCGGCTTCTACCCAGCCCTCCAAGACCAGGCGGGCAGGATCAACAACCATGGTGAATCCCCTCTTCCTAAGGGGAACGAACACCCTCCTGTCCCCGCAAAGGGAATAAAATGCGTGAGAGACTCGTTAGGTACCGACCTCCCCCATCAACCTGTCCCCGACCGGGGGGGCGTTCAGCAGGAAGATAAGGGCCAAGCAACGTTCGGAGGTCCAGGTGCACAAGCCCCTGGGAATAAGGCGCCGCAGAGCGGCCCCCCAAGCTTGATGAAACAATGCTTACCTACCGACCTTTCCTCTCTCTCTCCCATTCCCGACCCCGTCCCAGCCTCTGAGACTGTGCCCCCGGGAGGAGTTTAAAAGAGGATGGAGAAGTGAGAGAAAGGGTGGTCACCATCCACCGGGTGCAGGCATCACCACGCCCCTCGAAGCCGAAGAGGGCAGGAGCAACCAACACGGCAATGCCCCACTTTGTAACGGGAATGAGCACCCTCCTCCCCCTGCGTTGGGAAGGAATGTCACGCGAGACCCGCCAGGGACAGTCTTCCATTCCCATCCAATCCCCTGCTGGTCGGCGGCAGACAGGAAGAGAGGGGCAAAGCGAGGCTCGGAGGTCCTGGTGGACATACCCCCTGGGAACAGGGCACCGCTGAGCCAATCCAGAGCTTGGTGGAGCAACCCTTCCCCACCGACCTTTCCTCTCTCCACTTCCCAGCCCTGGAGGCTATGCCCCAGGGCTGAGTGAAAAGAGGATGGAGTAGAAGTGTGGGAATACGTCATCACCACCCACCGAGTGCTGGTTTCTTCACACCCCTCCAAACCAACGAGTT
This sequence comes from Aplodontia rufa, assembly GCA_004027875.1. Lineage (NCBI taxonomy): Eukaryota > Metazoa > Chordata > Mammalia > Rodentia > Aplodontiidae > Aplodontia > Aplodontia rufa. The sequence goes on along the minus strand of PVKS010010042.1, from coordinate 10,949 downwards.
CAGGATCAATCACCATGGTGACACCTCCTTCGTAAGTGGAATGAACAACATCCTGCCACCGCAACGGGAAGGAAAGGCGTGCAAGACCTGTCAGGGCCCGACCACCCCCCCAAACCCGGTAACCCGCCCAGCGGCGCCCAGCAGGATAAGAGGGGCCAAGTGACTCTCGGAGGTGAAGTTGGACAAGCCCCCTGGGAACAGGTTGCCAGGGAGCGACACCCTTGGTTTGGTGGAGCAACATTTACCCACGACCCTTTCCTCTCTCTCTCCCTTTCAGGACACCTCTGAGACCTGGAGGCTGTGCCCATGGTTGGAGTGGAAAAAAGGATGGAGAAGAAGTGCGGGAAAGGGTCGTCACTGCCCACAGGGTGTCGGGTTCTCCCCGCCCATCTAAGCCAACGAGGGCAGGATCAACCACCATGGTGACACCCCACTTTGTAAAGGGATGAGCACCCTCCTCCCCCAGCAACAGAAAGGAAAAGCACGCAGGACTCGCCACAGACACACCTCCTCCTGCACACCATCCACTCCGGGAAGAGGCAATCAGGAATAAACAGGCCTAGTGAATCTCGGAGGTCCCGGTGGAAACTCCCCCTGCGAAAAAGGCGCTGTGAAGTGGCCACCCGGGTTTGGCAGAGCAACCCTTCCCCACCGACCTTTCCTCTCTCTCTCCTGTTCCCGACCCTTCACAGCACTGGAGGCTGTGTCCCCAGGCTGAGTGAAATGAGGATGGAGTAGAAGTGCGGGAAAGGTTCGTCACCCCTAACCAGGTGCCGGCTTCTTCACAATTCTCCAACCAAGGAGGGCAGGATCAATCACCAAGGTGAACCCCCTTCTTAACTGGAATGAGCACCCTCCTGGACCCTCGACGGGAAGGAAAGACATTCGAGTCCCGCTAGGGACTGACCTACCCCCCATCACGCCACCAGCCAGCATCGCCCAACAGGAAGAGTGGGGCCAAATAAATCACCGAAATCAAGTTGGACACGCCCCCTTGGAACACGGTTCCAGGGAGCGGCACCACGGCCCTGGCAGAGCAACACTTCCCCTTTGACCTTTCCTATCTCTCCCATTCCAGACCCCATCCCAGCCCCGGAGGCTGTGCACCACGGCGACCCCCCATTCATAACAGAAACGAGCACCTATCTGCCCCTGCGATGGGAAGGAGAGCAGTACGAATCCGGCCAGAGACCCACCTCACCCCTTCCCCGCCCAATGCCCAGCAGCGGACAGCAGGAAGAGAAAGGCCAATTGACTCTCAGAGGTCCCGGTGAACACACCCCCTGGGAAAAAGGCGCTGTGGAGCAGCCCACCGTTCTTGGTGGAGCAACCTTTCCCCACCACCTTTTCCTTTCTCTCTCCCCTTCCCGACCCTGCCCAGCCCCGAAGGTTGTGCACTAGGGCTGAGTGAAAAGAGGATGGAGTAGAAGTGCGGGGTAGGGTCGTCACCCCCAACCGGGTGCCAGCTTCTTCACTCCCCTCCAAACGAAAGAGGGCAGGATCAATCAGCACGGTGAACACCCTTCATAACGGGAATGAGCACCCTCCTGGACCCGCAACTGGAAGGAAAGGCGTGAGAGACACGCTAGGGACCGATCTCCCACCTATCCGGCCCCCAGCCGTCTTCGACCAACAGGAAGAGTGGGGCCAAGAAACTCTCAGAGGTCAAGATGGACACGCCCCCTGGGAACAGGCTGCCAGGGAGTGGCACCCCCGCGTCAACAGAGCAACACTTCCCCTCTGACCTTTCCTCTCTCTACCCTTCCCAACCCTGTCCCAGCCCTGGAGGCTGGGCCCCAGGGTGGATTGGAACAGAGGATTGGGAACAAATGCGGGAAAGGATTGTCACCGCCCACAGGGTGCCCGCTTCACCCCGCCCCTCCAAGCAGAGGATAGGAGGATCAAACACCATGGTGACCCACAGCTTCGTAACAGGAACCCACACCCTTCTGCCCCCATGACAGGAAGGCCCGTGAGAACGGCCACGGACCGACCTCACCCCCCAGCCTGCCCCCCCTAGGTGGCAGACAGCAGGAGAAGAGGGGCCAAGTGACTCTCCGAGGTCACGTTAGACAAGCCTCCTAGGACCTGAGCGCCACGGACCGGCACCCTGCGCTTGGCGGAGCAACACTTCCCTACCGAACTTTCCTCTTTCTCTCTCCTTCCCGACCCCGTCCCAGCGCAGGAGGCTGTGCCCCAGGGCTGAGTGAAAAGAGAAAGGAGTAGAAGTGCAGGGAAAGTGTCTTCATCCCCAACCAGGTGCCGGAGTCTCACCGTGCCTCCAAGCCAACGAGGGCAGGATCAACCACCACGGCAACCCCGCATTTGTAATGGAAACCAGCACCCACTACCCCCGCGATGGGAAGGGGAGCAGTGCGAGTCCGGCCAGAGACCGACCTCCTCCCTACCACGCCCCATGCCGGGCGACGGATAGCAGGAAGAGAGGGGCCAAGTGATTCTCAGAGGTCCTGATGGACACCCCCCTGGGAACCAGTAGCCACGGAGCGGCACCCCGGCTTTGCGGAGCAACACTTCCCCACCAACCTATCCTTTCTCTCTACCCTTCCCGACCCCGTCCCATCCCCGTAGGCTGTGCCCCAGGGTGGATTGGAATAGAGGATGGAGAAGAAGTGCGGGAAAGGGTCATCACCGCCCACCGACTACCGGATTCTCCTCGCCCCTCCAAGCCAAAGAGGGCAGGATCATCCACCATGGCGACCCCCCACTTTGTAACGGGAAAGAGCACACTCCTGCCTCCGCGATGGGAAAGAAAGGCACTCGAGACCCACCAGGGACCGTTACTCCCCCAAACCGCCCCCGTCGGGCGGCGCCAACAGGAAGAGAGGGGCAAAGCGATGCTGGGAGGTCCCGGTGGAAAAGCCCCCTGAGGACAGGGCGCCTCTGAGCATTTCCAGGACTTGGCGGAGCGACCCTTCGTCACTGAAATTTCCTCTCTCTCTCTCTTTACTGCTTTCCTGACCCTTCCCAGCCCCGGAGGCTGTGCCCAGGGCTGAGTGAAATTTGGATGGAGTAGAAGTGCGAGAAACGGTCATCACTCCCACCCAGGTGCCAGTTTCACCCCACCCCTCCAAGCCGAAGAGGGCATTGGACACCACCACGTCGACACTCCTCTTTGTAACGGGAATGAGCACCCTCCTCGCCCCCCAACGGGAAGGAAAGATGCGCGAGACCCTCCAGGGCCTGACCTCCACCCCACCCCGTTCCCTGCCTGTCGGCGGTGGGCAGGAAGAGAGGGGCGTAGCGAGGCTCGAAGGTCCTGTTGTACACGCCCCCAAGGAACTGGGCACGGTGCAGCGGCCCCTTGGGCTTCGCATAAGAACCCTTTCCCAATGATCTTTCCTTTCTCTCTCCCATTCCCCACCCCGTACCAGCCATGGAGGCTGTGCCCCAGGGTGGAGTGGCAAAGAGGAAGGAGAACAAGTGCTGGAAATGGACATCACCGCCCACCGGGTGCCAGCTTCTCCCCTCCCCTCCAAGCCGAGGAGTGCAGGATCAACCACCACGGCGACCCCCCACTTCATAACAGGAAACAGCAGTCTCCTCCCACCGCGAAGGAAAGGAAAGGCTTGGGAGACTCGCCAGGGAACGAACTCCCAGCCCAACCCGCCCCACTCTGGGCGGCGTACAGCAGGAAGAGAGGGGCCAAGTCACTGTCGGAGGTCACGTTAGGCACACCCCCTAGGAACAGGGCACCACGGAGCAGCACCCCAGTCTTGGCGGAGCAACACTTCCCCACCAAACTTTCCTCTTTCTCTCCCCTTTCCGAACCTGTCCCAGCCCTTTAGGCTGTGCCCTTAGTTTATTTAAAAAGAGGATGGAGAACAAGTACGTTAAAGGGTCGTCACCACCCACAGGCTGCCGGATTCTCCTCGCCCCTCCAAGCCAAAGAGGGCAGGATCAACCACCACGGTGAACCCCCACTTTGTAACGGGAAAGAACACACTCCTGCCTCCGCGACGGGAAAGAAAGGTACACGAGACCCGCTAGGGACCGATCTCTTCCCCCCAAAATGCCCCCTGTCGTGCGGCGCCAACAGGAAGAGACAGGCAAGTTGATGCTGGGAGGTCCCAGTGGACACGTCCCCTGGAAACAGGGCCTCTTCAAGCCGCACCCTGGGCTTGGCGGAGCAACGCTTCCCAAAGACCTTTTCTCTCTCTCTCCCCTTCCCGACCCAGTCTCAGCCCTGGAATCCATGCCCCTGGGCGGAGTGAAAAGAGGATGGAGTAGAAGTCCAGGAAAGGGTCGTCACCTGCCACCGGCTGCTGGCTTATACCAACCCCTCCAAGACCATGAGGGCAGGATCAACAACCATGGCGATCCCCCTCATCCAAAGAGGAACGAACACCCTCCTGCCCCCTCAAAGGGAAGAAAAGGCGTGAGAGACCAACTAGGTACCGACCTCCCCCATCAACCCGTCCCCGGCCGAGGGAGCGTTCAGCAGGAAGGGAGGGGTCAAGCGTTTGGAAGTCCAGGTGCAGAGCCCCCTGGGAACAAGGCGCCGCAGAGCGGCCCCCCGAGCTTGGCGAAACAACGCTTCCCTACCGACCTTTCCTCTCTCTCTCCCATTCCCGACCCAGTCCCAGCCTCTGAGACTGTGCCCCAGGGGCGGAGTGGAAAAGAGGATTGAAAAGAAGTTCGAGAAAGGGTAGTCACCACCCACAGGGTGCCGGCGTCACCCCGCCCCTCCAAACCAACGAGTGCTGGATCAACCACCACACCGACCCCCAACTTTTTAACGGGATGAACACCCTCCTCCCCCCGCGACGGGAAGGAAAATCACATGAGACCCACCACGGACCGACCTCCCCACCCACACTGCCCCCTGCCATGTGGTGCCTAGCAGGAAGAGAGGGGCCAAGTGACTCTCGGAGGTCCCAGTGGACACACCCCTGGGAAAAAGTTGCTGTGGAGCGGCCCCCTGAGTTTGGCGGAGCAACCTTTCCCCACCGACCTTTCCTCTCTCTCCCATTCCGAAACCTTCACATTCCCGGAGGCTGTACCCCCGGGCTGAGTGAAAAGAGAATGGAGTAGAATTGCTGGAAAGGGTCGTCACCCCCAACCGGGTGCCGACTTCTTCACACCCCTACACACCGACGCGGGCAGGATCAATCACCTCGGTGACCCCACCTTCATAACGGGAGGAGCACCAACCTGCCCACGCAATGGGAAGTAAAAGCATGTGATACCCACCAGGGACCAAACTATCCCCACACCCGCCAAACATAGGGCGGCTCCCAGCAAGAAGAAAGCGGCCAAGTCACTCTGGGAGGTCTCATTGGACACACCCCCTGGTAACAAGGCGCCACTGAGTGCCTCCCCGGCCTTGATGGAGCAATCTTTCCCCACCTACCTTTCCTCTCTCTCTCCCCTTCCTAACACCATCCCAGGCCCTAAGCTTGTGCCCCGGGGCTGAGTGAAAAGAGTATGGAGTAGAAGTGCACGGAAAGTCTTGTCACTCCCCACCAGGTGCCAGTGTCTCCCCGTGCATCCAAGCCAACAAGGACAGGATCAACCACCACAGCGAACGACCCTTCTTAAAAGTAACCAGTGCTCTCCTGCCCCCGCGATGGGAAGGAAAGGATGCGAGACCCACCAGAAACCGACCTCCCCCCCACCCGGCCCTTGCCGGGCGGCGGACAACAGGAAGAGAGAGGCCAAGTGACTCTCGGAGGTCACATTAGACACGCCCCCTAGGAACAGGGCGCCAACGAGCGGCACCCCGTGCTTGGCGGAGCAACACTTCCCCACCAAACTTTCATCTTTCTCTCCACTCCCCGACCCTGTTCCAGCCCCGGAGGCTGTGCCCTTAGTGGATTGGAAAAGAGGATGGAGAACAAGTGCGTTAAAGGGTCATCACCGCCCACCAGCTGCCGGATTCTCCCCTCCCCTCCAAGCCAAAGAGGGCAGGATCAACCACCAAGGCCATCCCCCACTTTGTAACGGGAAAGAGCACACTCCTGCCTCCGCGACGGGAAGGAAAGGCACACGAGATCTGCCAGGGACCTATCTCTCCCCCCAAACGTCCCTTGTCAGGCATCGACAGCAGGTAGTGACGGGCAAAGCGATGCTGGGAGGTCCCGGTGGACACGTCCCCTGGGAACAGGGCCCTTCAAGTGGCACACCGGGCTTGGCGGAGCAACGTTTCCCTACAGACCTTTTCTCTCTCTCTCCCCTTCCTGACCCCGTCTCAGCCCTGGAAATCATGCCTCCGGGGGGAGTGAAAAGAGGATGGAGTAGAAGTGCAGGAAAGGTGCGTCACCTCCCACCGGCTGCCGGCTTCTACCCACCCCTCCAAGAGCAGGAGGGCAGGATCAACAACCATGGTGATTCCCCTCTTCCAAAGGGGAACGAACACACTCTTACCCCCGCGAAGGGAATAAAAGGCGTGAGAGACCCGCTAGGTACCGATCTCCCCCATCAACCCGTGCCCGCCCGGGGGCGCGTTCAGCAGGAAGAGAGGGATCAATCGACGATCGGAGGTCCAGGTGCAGAAGCCCCCTGGGAACAAGGCGCTGCAGAGCGGCATCCTGAGCTTTTCGAAACAACTCATCTCCACCAATCAATCATTTCTCTCCCATTCACCCCGCCCCTCGAAGCCGAACAGGGCAGGAGCAATCAACACGGCGACACCCCACTTTGTAAAGGGAATGAGCACTCTCCTCCCCCTGCGTTGGGAAGGTAAGTCACGCGAGACCCGCCAGGGCCCGATTTCCATCCCCACCTAATCCCCTGCCAGTCGGTGGCGGGCAGGAAGAGAAGGGCAAAGCGAGGCTCGTAGGTCCTGGTGAACATGCCCCCTGGCAACATGGCACCGCTGAGAGCATCCAGAGCTTGGTGGAGCCACACTTCCCCACCGACCTTTCCTCTTTCTCTCCCCATCCCAGCCCTGGGGGCTGTGCCCCAGGACTGAGTGAAAAGAGGATGGAGTAGAAGTGTGGAAATAACTCGTCACCCCCCTCGGGTGCCAGTTTCTTCACACCCCTCCAAACCAACGAGGGCAGGATCAATCACCATGGTGACACCCCCTTCATAACTGGAACGAGCACCATCCTTCCACCGCGACGGGAAGGAAAGGCGTGGAAACTCTCCAGGGACCGACCAAACCCCCAAACCCGGCAAAACGCCAGGCGGTGCCAGGAGGAAGACAGGGGACAAGTGACTCTCAGAGGTGAAGTTGGACAAGCCACCTGGGAACATGGTGCCAGGGAGTGGCACCCCGGCATTCGCGGAGCCTCACTTCCCAACCAAACTTTCCTTTCTCTCTTCCCTTCAGGACACCACCCAGCCCTGGATGCTGTGCCCTGGGCGGAGTGGAAAAGAGGATAGAGAAGACGTGCGGGATAGGGTCGTTACCACCCACAGGGTGCCAAATTCTCCATGCCTCTCCAAGCCAAAGAGGGGAGGATCAAACACCATGGCGTCCCCCAGCTTCGTAACAGGAACCAGCACACTTCTGCCCCCGCGACGGGAAAGCCCGGGAGACCGGCCATTGACAGACCTCATCCCCCAGCCGGCCCCTCTCTGGGCAGCACCCAGCAGGAAGAGGGGGGCCACGTGACTCTCAGAGGTCATTTTGGACAGGAACCCTGGGATCAGGGCATCTCTGAGTGCATCCCGGGCATGGCGAAGCAACAGTTCCCCACAGACCTTTACTCTCTCTCTCACCTTCCCGACCCCATCCCAGCCCTGGAGGCTGTACCCCGGGTGGAGTGGAAAAGAGGATGGAGAAGAAGTGCTGGGAAGGGTCATCACCGCCCACCGGGTACTGGCTTCTCCCGCCCCTTCAAGCCGAGCAGTGCAGGATCAAACACCACTTTGACCCCCCACTTCGTAACAGGAATCAGCAGCCTCCTCTCACAGCGACGGAAAGGAAAGGCGTGGGAGATTCGCCAGGGACCGAACTCCCAGCCCAACCCATCCCACCCTGGGCGGTGGACAGCAGGAAGAAAGGGGCCAAGTGACTCTCAGAGGTCACGTTAGACACGCCCCCTAGGAACAGGGTGCCATGGAGCAGCACCCCGGGCTTGGCGGAGCAACACTTCCCCACCAAATTTTCATCTTTCTCTCCCATTCCCGACCCCGTCCCAGCCCCGGAAGGGGTGCCCTCAGTGGATTGGAAAAGAGGATGCAGATCAAGTGGGTTAAAGGGTCGTCACCGACCACTGGCTGCCGGATTCTCCTCTCCCCTCCAAGCCAAAGAGGGCAGGAATAACCACCACGGCGATCCCCCAATTTGTAACGGGAAAGAGCACACTCCTGCCTCCGTGACGACAAAGAAAGGCACAGGAGATCCGCCAGGGACCTATTTCCCTCCCAAAACGCCCCCTGTCTGGCGGCGCCAACAGGAAGTGATGGGTAAAGCGATGCTGGGAGGTCCCGGTGGACACGTCCCCTGGGAACAGGGCCCCTTGAAGCGGCACCCCGGGCTTGGCAGAGCAATGCTTCCCCACAGACCTTTTCTCTCTCTCTCCCCTTCCCGACCCCGTCTCAGCCCTGGAAGCCATGCCCCCGGGCGGAGTGAAAAGAGGATGGAGTAGAAGTGCAGGAAAGGTGCATCACCTACCACCGGCTGCCGGCTTCTACCCACCCCTCAAAATCAGGAGGGCATGATCAACAACCATGGTGATCCCCTTCTAAATAAGGGGAACGAACACCCTCCTGCCCCCGCAAAGGGAAGAAAAGGCATGAGAGACCCGCTAGGTACAGACCTCCCCGATTAACCCTTCCCCGGCCTGGGGGGCGTTCAGCAGGAAGAGAGGTGTCAAGCAACGTTCGGAGGTCCAGGTGCTCAAGCCCCCTGGGAACAAGGCACCGCAGAGCGGCCCCCCGACCTTGGCGAATCAACCCTTCCCCATCGACCTTTCCCACTCTCATTCCCAACCCCGTCCCAGCCTCTGAGACTGTGCCCCCGGGCGGAGTGGAAAAGAGGATGGAGAAGAAGTGCTAGAAAGGGTCATCACGACCCACAGGGTGCCGGCTTCATCCTGCGCCTCAAAGCCGAAGGGGGCAGGAGCAACCAACACGGTGACGCCCCTCTTTGTAAGGGGAATGAGCACCCTCCTCTCCCCGCGTTGGGAAGGAAAGTCACGCGAGACCCAACAGGGCCCAACTTCCATCCCCACCCAATCCCCTGCTGGTCGGCGGCGTTCAGTAAGAGAGGGGCAAAGAGAGGCTTGGGGGTCCTGGTGGACATGCCCCTTGGGAACAGGGCACCGCTGAGCCCATCCAGGGCTTGGTGGAGCAACCCCTCCACACCGACCTCTCCTCTCTCTCTCCCCTTCCCAGCCCCGGAGGCTGTGACCCAGGGCTGAGTGAAAAGAGGATGGAATAGAAGTGCGGTAATAAGTCGTCACCCCCTACCGGGTGCCAGTTTCTTCACACCCCTCCAAACCAAGGAGGGCAGGATCAATTACCATGGTGACAATATCTTCACAACTGGAACGAGCATCATCCTGCCACCAAGACGGGAAGGAAAGGGGTGCAAGACGCGCCAGGGAACGCCCAGCACCCTCAATTCAGGCAACCCGCCGGGCTGAGCCCAGCAGGAAAAGAGGGGCCAAATGACTCTCGGAGGTGAAGTTGGACAAGCCCCCTGGGAACAGGGTGCCAGGGAGCGGCACCCCAGTCTTGGCAGAGAAACACTTCCCCACTAAACTTTGTTCTCTCTATACCCTTCAGGACACCTCCCATTCCTGGAGGCTGTGCCCAGGGGCGAAGTGGAAAAGAGGATGGAGAAGAAGTGCAGGAAAAGGTCATCACCACCCACAGGGTGCCAGCTTCTCCTTGGCCTCCAAGCCGAGGAGGGGAGGATCAAACACCATGGCGACCCCCAGCTTCAAAACAGGAACCAGCACACTTCTACCCTCACGATGGGAAGGCCCGGGAGACCGTCCAGCGACTGACCTCACCCCCCAGCCTGCCCCCCGCTGGGCGGCGCCCAGCAGGAAGAGAGGGGCCATGTGACTCTCAGAGGTCACGTTAGACACGCCCCCGAAGAACAGGGAGCCATGGAGCGGCACCCCGGGCTTGGCGGAGCAACATTTCCCCACCGAATTTTCATCTTTCTCTCCCGTTCCCGACACCGTCCCAGCCCGGGAAGCTGTGCCCTTAGTGGATTGGAAAAGAGGATGCAGAACAAGTGCGTTAAAGGGTCGTCACCGACCACTGGCTGCCGGATTCTCCTCGCCCCTCCAAGCCAAAGAGGGCAGGATCAACCACCACGGCGATCTCCCACTTTGTAACGGAAAAGAGCACACTCCTGCCTCCGCAACGGGAAAGAAAGGCTCGCGAGATCCGACAGGGACCTATCCACCCCCAAAACGCCCCCTGTCTGGCGGCGCCAACAGGAAGTGACGGGCACAGCGATCCTGGGAGGTCCCGGTGGACACGTCCCCTGGGAACAGGGCCCCTTGAAGCGGCACCCCGGGCTTGGCGGTGCAACGCTTCCCTACAGACCTTTTCTCTCTCTCTCCCTTGCCGACACCGTCTAAGCCCTGGAAGCCATGCCCCGGGGGGAGTGAAAAGAGGATGGAGTAGAAGTGCAGGAAATGGGCGTCACCTACCACCGGCTGCCGGCTTCTACCCACCCCTCCAAAACCAAGAGGGCATGATTAACAACCATGGTGATCCCACTCTAAATAAGGGGAACGAACACCCTCCTGCCTCCGCAAAGGGAAGAAAAGGCATGAGAGACCCGCTGGGTACCGACCTCCCCCATCAACACGTCCCCGGCCGGAGGGGCGTTCAGCAGGAAGAGAGGGGTCAAGCGACGTTCGGAGGTCCAGGTGTACAATCCCCTGGGAACAAGGCGCCGCAGAGCGGCCCCCCGACCTTGGCATATCAACCCTTCCCCACCGACCTTACCTCACTCTCTCTCATTCCCGACCCCGTCCCAGCCTCTGAGACTGTTCCCCCGGGCGGAGTGGAAA